>JBCJKH010074249.1:0-12704 GCA_039877255.1 Loriculus beryllinus | reverse complement strand
AACAGCACTAGTCCCAGTACTGTCTCCTGAGGAGCAGTATTTGTCACTGATTTCCACTTGGACTTTGAGCCATTGAGCCTGTCCAGGTCCTTCTGGATGGCATCGTATCCCTCCAGTGTGTTGACTGCACCACACAGTTTAGTGTTGTTGGCAAGCTTGCTATGGGTGCACTCAATGCCACTGTCCATGTTGCCAACAAACATGTTGAACAGCACTAGTCCCAGTACTGTCTCCTGAGGAGCAGTATTTGTCACTGATTTCCACTTGGACTTTGAGCCATTGAGTCTGACTATCCAGACAATTTCTTATCCGCTGAGTAGTCCATCCTTCAAATCCATGTCTCTCCAATTTAGAGACAAGGATGTCGTGTTGGACAGGGTCAAATGCCTTGCATAAGTCCAGGTGGATGAAGTCTGTTGCTCTTCCCTAATCCACCAGTGCCATAGCCCCATCATAGAAAGCCACCAAATTTGTCAGGCACAATTTGCCCCTAGTGCAGCAATGTTGGCTGTCACCAGTCATTCCCTTATTGTCTATGTTTCTTATCATAGTTTCCTGGAGGATCTCCTCCATGGTCTTTCTGGGAACTGAGGTGAGACTGACAGGTCTGTAGTTCCCCAGGTCTTCCTGTTTTCCCTTTTTTAAAATGGGGGTTATGTTTCCCCTTTTCCATGAAGTCGGAACTTCACCAGACTGCCAAGACTTCTCAAATATGATTGATAGTGGCTTGGCCACTTCATCTGCCAGTTCCCTCAGGACCTGCGGATGCATCTCGTCAGGTCCCATGGACTCATGCACCGTCAGGTTCCTTAGACCGTATGGAGCCTGATCTTCCCTTGCAGCAGGTACCTTAAAGCCAGTGCAGAGATTTATCTTGGTCTTTGCAGTAGCAGAATACTGCTTTTAAAAATATATGTATACATATACCTGTTTTTCATTTACATATTTATACATATATATGTTTATTTTGCACACCAGAGAAAAAAAACTTGAGGCCAGAGGTGCTAAAAGCCTTCTGCAGTTTACTGTTTTCTCTGTGTTTCAACTTAGTATCTTCATGGAAGGAGTTCGTTTTCATTTGCATATTTGGAACTTGACTAACAGTTCATCTAGAAGATGGCTAATGTATCTATGTTGCTGGAAGCTGTAATGCTCAGCAGTATATGTGGGCTTTTTAACTTCCTGGGAGATATGATTAATGTGGCAGAAAATGACATTTACAGTAGTAATCGAACTTTTGTAGCCTGCCTGTCCTTTGTATGTTGGTTTGTTTGTAGCAGAAGCATAAAGATTTTATTTATAGAGGATTACATTGTTCTAATCTCTGTGATCTTCTCACGGGAGCAAAATCATATGAAGAAACCAGCTTACTAGCTGCTTGTCTCCAGGTGGCACCATTAGCAGCTTATATTAAAATTGTCTTTAATATGAAATATTTTATGCAATGTCATTTGGATTTTCCTCCAAGAAATAGCTCTCACAAACTGGTGTTGCACTGGAAAGTAAAGTAATCGGGTTTCGTATGAAAGAACAGATTCAACATACTGTTCTCAGCCTTTGCATTTCTCCCCCACCCCCCCTTTCTTTTTGTCTTTGGTACAAGCATTCAGCCCTTTGGAAGGAAGAGATTCCCATAGTTCAATTTAATTATATACTATTTAAGTGAACTGCATAGTGAGGCAGTAGGCCCTGTTCTCTTTTGATTAGTGTTTGGACCATCTCATTTATTACTAATCATACCATGTTTTCTGTGCTTGGAAGCTGAAAAAGGTTGGTTTATCTTCTAAGGTGGAAAGTGCTTGTGTTGCAAATACAGATATTTGGATATTGCCATGAATAAAGCAAAAGATTACATGTACTTCTTTAGAAGCTACAGAGGTGAGAAAATAAGCAGATCGAAAGGTAGTTATTTTTGTCCCCTAAAATTTATCTGCGATATAATTCAGAGTCAGTCAATTTATGAGATTTACTGTGTCCAAAACTTCATTTGTAGAATTTAGCTTTTTGCTATGATTTTGACAAGTTATCAGAGCTTACAGTACTGTCACAGAACTAATTTGGGCACAGCATCTCCCTACGTAGACAATAGTGTAAATCCTTTTCTGCTTCACTAATGCTGGCGCAGCTACTGAGTATGCTATTGTGTGAGGTTATAAACCAGATAATCTTAATTGGGCATTTCCTGAAAGGAAGGGAAGATGACTGAAAAAGGAAAGAATTAGAAATAAGGGCATGCGTTCCTAATATACAAATTTGGCTTCCATCCAGGAAAAGGGGGAGAATTTCCTGTTAGTTGAAATCTTTCAAGAGCTGAAAGCCTGGAGATACATACTGCATACCTCAGGGAACCAGAGGAAGGGGGAAGGCTGGGAATAGCTTATGCATGAAGGCCCTGGGGAACTGATTGCTGTGTCCTGTGGTGGGACCAAGGGGTGTGAGCAGCTGGATCTCAGGGCAGTGATAGCATCAGGAGACTGCTTCCTTTTCCTGGCCAAGGATTTAGGTTACCCTATAGCAGCTGTACCAGCAAAGTGTAAGCTAGGTCCTGGAGTCTTTTTAGAGATGAGTCAAATGCAATTCAAACTACATTGAGTGTATGTGGTACATATATATGTGTGTATATAATGTACCACATTTGGTGCAGCACTGCAGATACACTTGGAGTCTTGACTCACTTAGCTGGAGGATCTGTGCTATATAGATAAACTATGGAATCTGTCATGTAAATATGAAAACAGACAGAAGTGGATACAGGCAGATAGGATTCAAAATAATTGAAGTGGATTTCTTAGCACCTGTACTTGCACCTGGAATAGTCTTTTGGGATCTGCATTTGTATACATCAGTGTTCACGGATGTTTGAAGGTCAGTATGTTTCAGTCATTTCAGCTCGAATTAGCCCAAGCTCCAGGAAGGGTAAAGCTTTTAGGCTAGGTATAATCAGAAAGAGCATTAATAGGAGTAAGAAAGGTGGCTTGCTTCATTTGTAGAAGTCTGTCCTAAGTATTGTATTAAATATCAGTTATGGTACAGAAGAGACTTAATCATTTAGCAGTTGCACTAGAAATTGATCTCCAAGCTTCAGTCATGGATAATGGTAAAATTTTTATATTTAAATCATCCTGTGTGCCTCACAATAGGCTGTACTAAAGGAATATAATTCAAAACAAATAAACTTAATCCATTTTGACTTTAGCAGTCTAGTACAGATGCAGTAAATTAAAGTTACATCAAGAATTAAATAATAACAGCTCTCTGAATATGGGTACCGTTGTGTTCCATAAACTTCCTAAGTGAAAAGAAAAGCGAAAAGAAAATTGGATCTCAACCGCTAATCAATGAGTGGGGAAAAAGGTTTGATAGTGGTTACTTGCACTGTCACTTGTAATGAAAAGAAATAGAATTGCCTTTGTTAACACAATTTTGTGGGTGATAACGTGTCATCAATGTAGTGGTAAAGGAGAATAATGGCAAAGTTAAATGTGCAGCTTCAGGAAAGGTCTGTACACAGTGAAGATGATGCATATTTGAGGGGATAAGGAGAAGATGGTGAATGTGTGGAATAGAAGGCTGCCGACTGAATGGTGCATTAAGGAGATTTTTAGTTAGGCAGTTTCAGAATTGTTTCTGAAGACCTCTTTGTTGGCATGTATTAAGAGAACACAGGTGGAAACTATTTAAATCATACTCTTTTGTTGCTTTGTTTTTATCTTTTTCTTCCTCCTTTTTGGACAGAGGTGTATCGTCACTGTAATTTCTGTGTGATTTCAAATAACTCAATGAAAGATTTTTGGCAGCTTCTCCACATTTACCTGAAAAGTCAGTAATGTCTGAACCAGGTGTTTGTGGCTCCAAAGCAGTTCAGCTTCATTTGAGATACTCGGGATAGCTGGTTTTTTTCCTCTTAATTTGTGTCATTTGTAACTGGGATACTTACGGATTCTCTGTGTTCTTTACTTAACTACCAGTTCAGAATTTTGGAGCTGAGTGCCTTAAAATCTTGACCAGAAGAAAGTATATTTAGGTACTTAAATCATCTCTTTATGAGAAAGGAACATCTCTGGGCCTGGTTTTGGTCTGTTAAATGTGTATGTCCTTGGGAAGGGGGCCTTGAACCACAGCTTTACACCAGAATACTGAAATCTGGATATAAACTACAGATGTCTAGGTTTCTAAGTGACATCTGTGCTCATAAATTGGCAGCCAATATTTTGAACTGCTAAGAGATTGTTTGTTGGTAAACTGTGTCTCTTCTCTCTTTTCCCAGTTTTTGTGAACAATGAATATTCTTCAGTGAGCCTTTCCAAGTGTTGTATATATAGTCGAAGATAGAGAAATCCATTATAACTTGTTATGATAATTTATAGTGAAACTGTTTTCCATTTTATTAACCATCATGTTGGTAGCAAATACAAAAGTAAATCCAGTTGCTGCCCTTGAATTGCTCCTGCCAGTTTTAATGCTTTGTAATTACTTTTCCCAAATATTCTATTTCTTTCCTTTGCTTCTTGCCAGACCCAGGGGCAGGAAAGCAACTTTATAGGGGAAACAAGCCCTGCCTTTGTACAGTGCTATGAAATGTACAGAGTAAACAAATGAGGGGGTGAGGGATGGGGATAGAGTGGGAGTTTGTTTTCCTGCACCAGTTCACTTTTCTAGTGCCAATAGCAGGGTTTTTAAAAAGCAAAGACAAACAATAGAGGGCAAATTGGATTGCTAGTAATGTTCCTTAGGATCATAAATGAATGGAAGATTATGTATGTAATTCATAAACATCCTGAACTGTACGCCTTCTATTTCAACTCATTAGGGCATGAAGTAGCGCCTGCCAGGTTAATTTCACACTGGGGAATTCAGCATTCGTGCAGTTCTTAATTTCCTCCTCTGTACAAAGCTGTGATAAGGAGAGAATAAATTCCAAATAATTAATTTTAAAGAGAAGCATTGTGGAAATAGCCGCTAGCCAATTGTGGTTGGTGGTTTGTTCTTTTTATAATGAATATGGAGAGTAACATGAGAACATTTATTTGTCATCGAGAGGAAATGTGCTTTTTGTCTAGCAAACAAATCTTTGTACTTTACAAAAATCTTCTCTTTTATAGATTAAGTTGTTTTGAGTTGAGGATATGGTGGGCAAACAATAAAAAAGAAAATCCACTTGCAAATACTACTGAGCTTTTCTTATTTTCCCATTTGCCAAAGGAAGAATGGAATTTCTTAGAATGGAGCAATGATCAGTCCTCTTTGTTTTCATGGGTTTAATGTTTGAGATGGTTTTTATGGTTAACTGGAGTTCAGGGATTCTTCCACGCTAGTGCCTGCTTTTTTTGCTTCTGTGGTGTGATACCTGAGCATGAGTAGAGGGAATCAGCTGATCTAAACAGGAATGGGACCAGATTATTCATTAAAAAAGAAAAAGCCAAAAATTCCCATGAAGTGAATATTTGAGAGACATAGAACCTCTTTTATTCCATCTCCATGTGTTACTTTAAACTTAGTCATGGATGTTGACTGATGTGATTTGGGAGAGTTGGATTTAACTGGTCTAGGGAGGTGGTTAAGATAAATTGTTAAGGTTTTGCTTTTGTCTGTTTTATGTGGTCATTTTTACAGCATTTCTCTTAAAACAGAAATGATCAGTAGAGAAAAATTTCTTACTTTTGAGGTTGGAATGGCTGGGCAATATGTATGTTAAGGAAATACTGTGGTTGAGAGTAATTGGGAGTTGAAAAAAACTGGTTTTGGTGGGAATTCAGTCAACTATTTCCCCTACTGCCTTTGAAGACCAAGCTTATTTGTTCAGGAGAGCCAACTGTGGCTTTATGAATGTCCTTAAACCCATGTTGCATAGGCTCACTTATTATAATTTTTTGTTTTACAAAATAAAAGCCAAAGCACTAAACTCCACCAAAAAACCCCATTACATTTGGGAATTAAAAGGGCCTAAGTTGCAGAAACTAAGACAAACTTGAATAATGAAGACTTTACCCTGCTGTGGTGCATAAAGCTCGTAGGGAGATACTTCTAAAGTTTGCAGAGAAGCTTACTCTTGTAAGTAATTGGTTTTGCTGTTATTTGGCTCTTATTTTCATGATTTTCCTTTTTCCTTTTTTTTTTTTTTCTTTAGCACCAGCAAACATTCTTAAATCAACTGCGGGAGATCACTGGGATCAATGACATCCAGGTTTTACAACAGGCACTGAAGGTAAGACAAATGTCTCACCTGTAGCTGAATGTATACATCTTATAAATGCCTATGAAAACCCTAAACCCCACCCTTTCTTATCCTTCCCTTCCATTTTTACCTTTTAAATACTTTTTACATGTATTTTGGGGAGGGGGAAAAAAAGCCTAATAATGATGGCTTGTTCACTTTAGAAGGAATCTTGATCTGTTCTGGTAGGAATAAATTAATAATTTTTTTAAAAAATTAGTATTAATTCATAAATGTTAACATAAATTAGTCTGGTGTTAAAAAATGAAAAGATGGGAATGGTATGACTTGCCTTTAACCTTTGGCTAAACTGTTTTGAGAAACTTTGGTGCTACTACAGCTGGTCAAGTGTTTTTTCGTCGAAGCGTAGAACAAAGAGCTCTTCTTGAACTTGCCACCCTTTGCTAATTTGCTATTATTTCTTTATATTTTTTCTTTTTTTTTTTTAATTATTGTAAATTCTTTCACAGCACAGAAGAATTCTTTGATGCAAGTAAGGAATGGCAGGTCTCTCTGTGTTCTGTTTCCTCCAATATATATCTATAAATAAAATCTCCCTCAAGCAGAGGTGTTTTTTTTGGCATTTATACATGGTAAATAAGGATTTAGTGAATTTACATCATATATAGTAGTTCACATCCAGCATAAATCATGTATGCACCTGCCTCTCAAAAGCCAATATTTCTGGCTTTAAAAATGAAATGGTGGATTTTCAAAAGAATTCAGCTGAATGATGTTGAAGTCTGTGAGTGTGTACTGATTATGCTTGTTGAGGGATTAACCTGCTCTACAAGACCTTTTTTTTTTTCTGAAATAAGTGGAATTCTACCAAAGTAAATTTTATAAGATGTTTTATCTTTGTTTTGATTAAAAATATGTTAAGTATGGAAACTTTATTTTCTAATCAGTATTTCACCTGACAATACAATGTATCGTCGATCTTCTGAGCTGCTTGTAATGGCATTTGCTGTTGAGGAAAACTAAAAAGGGGTGAGGCGACTCTCATACCTTGTTTTGTTGATGCTTAAAGGACAGCAATGGTAATCTGGAATTGGCTGTGGCTTTCCTTACCGCAAAGAATGCCAAAGTTCCCCAGCTAGAGGAGGCAACTTACTACCAAACAGCCCTTCCTGGAAATGACAGATACATCAGCGTGGGCAGCCAGGCAGACACCAGTAGGTATTTTTTTCTTTTTGTAAAATAAAAACTTTAAACTTTTTGTAAGTTTAGTATAAAGGCAAGGAGACTAAAACCTTGCCTGTGAGATGGCTGTTAATATGCTGATAGTTCTTACTTAACAATTTTTTTATTATTATGTATTCTTTCTTTCTTCAAGTGGTGTTTGGGTTTGTTTGGTTTTTTTTTTATTTGAGCTGTCTTTACCTGGTACTAATGTATGGTACTGATCGGAGGGTGAAGAACAGGGTTTTCAATCTTTCTTCATGGTTTTCCCTATGATAGGATTTATTTTGGGGTGATGCAGTAAAGAAGTAATGGTGAAGCCTGGGTAGTCTTCTATCAAAATAAAGTAGGATATGTGAATGTCTATCTTAAGTGTATTAAGCTTTAGCATATTAAGAATTGCTTCTCTGTGGCTGTGATGACTTTCCTAAACAAAGAAGTAAGAGGTTAAGTGTGATTTTGTAGTAGAAGACTAGGTATTTTGTATGTGAAATCAACTTAAAATATGCTTAGTTTCAAAGATTTTTATTTAGTTGATACAGGAGGCCCCTCAACCTCTGTTTCATTGAGCCATGCGAGTTCTATTCGTTTGCTTAAGAACATAGTCGTTTTCATGGGGGGCGGAAATGTGTTAAGCATATTAAATGTGTTCTGCAAATAAATATAGGAAAGAACATAAAAAAATAAGTCAGAGGAAGTTCTGCAGTGGGAATTAATTCTGTAAATCTGAGTTTCTTGATACTGTATTTACATCCCAACATTCTAAATACAGATGTAGAGTATTTCAGTTATATATGGATCCTTCAACCATTTATGCAGTACATCTATGTCACTTCTATTAAATGAATAGAATTATTTAGCTTCACGCTCAGTAGGTTTTCTTCTCTTTCGTTTCACCAATACGGAAGTGGCCACCAATACAGTGGCACCATTGTAGAGACATTTAGTTAAGTCTTCTTGTCAGCTGCACAATTGTATTTTTTTTTTTTTAATTAGAAATGAGTTTATTCTCAACATTTCAGATCTGAAAACTGCATTTAAATCCTTGGTGTTACTAGTAACCCTGTATGAAATGCACTGAGTGCATTATAGGTAGCTGTATTATCCTCTCAGTAGATTGGGGGGGGTGGTTTAAGTTTTCCCTCTGTTGAAAGAAAATGCACACAAGGCCCCCTATGTTTTTAATTTTTGATGTCAGAAAATGGACATAAGGGAAATGGAGATTATTTTCAACAAACTTACCTGTTGTCAGTTATTGTTACAGTCTCCATTGTCATAGTGTCCCCTACTGAAGATCTGCTATGGCAGTGGAATGGTAAGCTGGATTCTCTTGCAGTCCGTGTTTAATTAGATTTATTAGTAATCCATTAATAAAAGTGTTTAGTTTTGCTGTCACTTACTGTGCTATGCAACCTTACTTAACATACCAGGTGACAAGGGATAGAAAAGGGAAGAGTCAAGCCTGTAGAGTCCACATTACCCACGACTGATGGTCAAACTAAAAAGAGTCAGTCTCAAGTTGCGCATTCCAGGCTGATTTTCAGGATTCTCTTTTCTGGAGGGCTAAAGGCAGACCCAGACTCCTTACAGTTTTATAGCACTACAGGTCGCTGATCAAGAAGCTGTGGAAAACCCAGGTTTTTTTCTTGTTGTTATTGTGTTGGTTTTCTTTCTTTTTTTTTTTTTTTTTTTTTTGGGAGTGGGTGGGGGGGTGTGTGGAGGGAAAGGGGGAAAGTGTTTACATCTTTAGTGTCTGGTCAGGTCCTCACTGGCAACAAAGATGAGAGTCCTTTGCTAGCCTTCACAGTTTTAGTTAGATTGGAAGCATGCTATGATATGAAGGCATCTTGGCCTTCACAATGGAGGATTTACAGGGGAAGAACTAAACACCTACAACACAAGAAAAGTCTAAACCAGTCTGATGATAGAGCTCTCCTAATAGAAATCTAGTGAAAGCTTCCTGCAGAAACCTGCAGTTCTCTTGTGATCTGCTTGCATGTCATGATTTTGATTATGAATTTGAAAAATGCACTATGCTTAAAATGTACAAGTTTCAGGGTCCTTATTAATAAGTACTGTCATGTAAGGGAGCAACATGAAAGACAGCAGATGGCTTTGGAGAAGAGAATGGAAGGGTGGGCATAAATGAAAAACATCTGCAACCATCATCACTCCCTTCTGCAAAGAACGCTATTAGCAGTTCTCAGTCGCTATGCTGAGTTTGCTGACAATATCTTGCCTTTCAAATTTGACTCCCTTTTACTATCCCACGTAGGTATAATTACATGAAGATAATTATAACTCACCCTTACTGTGCCTTACTGCTTAACTACCTCTGGGTGTTTGGAACTTAGAATGTTATGAGTCACCAAGCTTCACAGTCCCACAAAGTTAAGTCATCCAAACTTGGATTGAAAGTGAGTTACAGATAAATATCAGAACTGTTTTATGCCACAGAAAACCTTCAGCCGCTTACAAAGGCTTTTGACCATATGCCTTGCATTAAGGTATATCAGATGTATTTTGGGAGCTTGACTGGCTACATTTCTTGGAAATGGTTACTTTGTTAAGGGGTAAAATAAAAATGTATATGTGTGAGAAAATAAATGGATGTGTAACAATCAGCAATAGCCTGAATTGTGCACTGGCTCTTGCAGAAGTGACTGTGGGTCATTCAACTACGTATTGTAATTTTTATGTTAAGAGATATAAGAAAAGCTGATTTCTCTTATTAGCAAATGCAACATTTCATCAGCTGCAAAAATATTAATGAATTTGCGTAAAATTTACTCCATCTTTAAAAGCGAAGGCTGACTTGCACAATCAGTGTAATTCATCATGCTTGCCTTTTGCCTGTTCAAAAATGGCATGTGCAGGCACCTGCAAGTGCAGCTTTTCCGTGTCAGGAGTGATGCATGCTTTGTCTGATACCTTTGCAGAGGTTGTATTACTCTTTTGGAATTGTGGGGGGTTTTTTTATTTTTTTTTCTTCTTTTTCCTTTCTGCAGTCTGCTAGTGAGCAGAAGGTGCATTAGGGTTGCAGTGTACAAATGAACACACCTTTTAATCTAAGATCACTTTAATGTTCTGTTTAGTAGCATAAATCCTAGGCACTGCACTTCAAGCAAAGCAAAAGACGTTTAGTATTAGTTTCCAATATTTTCACTGTATTGATTTCTCTGGAAACCTTTTCTTTTTTCTCCATTTGAAGTAATTTGATGTATTTTCATCTGTGGCTGCACAATGGAACTGTTGCATTTTTAAGCATCTATCCATTTCCTTCTTATTAATTGAGAAACTTCCAGAACCCATGGGTAAAGGAAGCAGCAAAATGAGAACATCTATTTTAGAAGTTGTATTGTCTTCTTATGCAAAAGCTGTTAAGACAAATTCTCTCCCTTCCTTTCTTTTGAAAACATGAAATTCTTTTCCACAAAACCTGAATTATTAGTGTTCAGAATTGTACATTCCACAACTGAAACAAAAGATTTCTAGCCATTTTATAAAGACATAGTACGATGTCACTATAAAATGCCATGCACACCAACTTGAGGGTTGTAGATTTCATTGCTTCTTGGACTTAGCTTTTTATCTCTTCCTTTTCCTAGAGCCTGAGTCTTTACATACGTTTCAAAAGTCAACCGTTTCCAAGGAGGCAGACTGAACTGCACCTAAAACCTCCCGAAGGGTTGTTTATATAATATTTCTTAAAAAACATTCTGTTCTATAGGTTCTGAAAAGTTTATGGTTTGTTTTGGTACTTCACTGACCTTATTGTAGAATCTTAATGTCTTGCCTTAATCCTCGCTTCAGGTGAAGTCTTTTTATTCCTTGTACTATCTCATGTGGAGATTGTAATACACTTCATTCTTTTTGTCTCGGATGAAGTGTTTTATGCTGAAAAGTGGTGTATTATAATATCCCCTCAGACTTTTCTCATAGCTAAACTAGAGAGCTCAAATCCTTTCCAAGGCTTTGGATGTTATTCCTATACCTATTGTAATTTTTTTTTCTCTCTTCTAGACCTTCTGTAATAGTTCTGCCTTTTTTATGAAATGTGACTCTCAAAACAATAAACAAGACTTCAGCTGAGTTCTTAAGAGAAATGGGTGAATTGCTACAAATGTCCATTGTAGTACTCTGACAACATACCTAAGTGTAACACTTGGTATTTTTCAAGTGCTGTGATGATGTGAGTTGCAAGTTGAACATGAATCAGCTGTAGCTCCTAGATCCTTCTTGGCACAATTCCTAATCAGTCCTCATTTTTCAGCTGTGCATTTTACTCTTTCTATGAGTACACTTTGATGCTAGTTTCTTCTGTCACCTTACCCAACTCAGATATTGCTCTCTGACATTTCCTTCTATTTCAGGGATAATGCGTCGTATCCATCCACATTTCTGGGAATGTCCCTAGCTCTATATGGCAGGGTTCCTGCTTCAGAATGTCAGGAGTCTTGTACCTTGAGGTTCTCCTTACATCTTACACATTCAGTTGTTCCTTTGTTCCATCCTGTCTATCCTTCCTATTGCTCTCAGTGAATGAATCATCAGTTTAATGTGTTATCATCCTAGGATAGTGTAAATGCAGCTGAGATGAGAAAGTTCCTGTAAGATAGTGGTGACTAACATTTGCTAGCTCTTTCATTGACAGAGCTGAGTAGCTGTTGGGGTGCTGCATACCCTTTCCCCATCCAGTTTTAACCCAAATTGCCAGTTAAATTCATTTAAATCCTTATGGAGGAGCCCCAGACGTTCATGATGTTTGACAAGACAGAATAGACAGTAGAATTCAGGATCTTGCTTAGCTCTGCTTGTAATAAACAAAACTGATGTAGTGTCAACTTCAATGTTTTTTCTTTTTCTGCTGTTGCTGTGTTGAAATTGGAGTCTTGCTGCTGTATTTCCATACTTAGCACCTGTTCTTTGAACCTGTCAGGCCTGCCCCTTCATTTTCCTTTCCCTGTGCCAGCAGTTGCATCACTGTTATTGTTTATTGCCTGTCCCTGGGTTCAATTGCTACTTCAGATCTGTCTCTCATGCAGTTTCCCAACCTGCTCAAGTTTGAAGTTCCTACTCTCTGCCTCCTCCTGGTATAAGTAACCAGTAAATAACACAGTAATTGTTTTAATGACCTAGGCAATTACCAAGTAAGAACCATTTATGTAAGTGATGATAGAAACTTCCTAAGCAAACAGATTGATAAGAACTTTGTTTTTTTAGAAAAGAAGGACCTCATAGCAGCCTTCCAGTATCTGAAGGGGGCCTATAGGGATGCTGGGGAGGGACTCTTCATTAGGGACTGTAG
>JBCJKH010074243.1:6667-25898 GCA_039877255.1 Loriculus beryllinus | reverse complement strand
GGTGTCATCGGCAAACTTGCTGAGGGCGCACTCAATCCCACTGTCCATGTCAGCGACAAAGATGTTGAACAAGACCGATCCCAACACCGATCCATGAGGGACGCCACTCGTTACTGGCCTCCAGCCGGATATTGAGCCATTGACCACAACTCTTTGTGTGCAGCCATCCAGTACTTCCCATTCCCAATAACTCACTTCTTCTGGATGGTTTCTCAGGATGAGATACCCCCCAGTACTGCATGTCACAGCCTGCCCACACTCCAAGCAATACCCTTTTTTTGTGGCAGGGTAGTCCTTGGGAAGACAGCCGTGCTGTGTAGAGCATGGTTCCTGATGAGAGGTTATTTCCACCACCAGTTACTCCTCCTCCTGGTGAACGGAAACTATTTGCCAACAAAAGCAATACGTGCAAGGAGATGGGCTTCTCATCCTCCGCTGCTGCTTTTCAGCTTCTACACAAACTCCAGCTGAACCTGTTGCACAGCTGACATGTTCACTATGTAAGATAACATTTTGGCAGAAATACTAGTATTTCTCTGATTTTGCAAGTAAAGTACATGTGTTAATGATTACACAGGAAATTCAACTTTTTAAAAATTCCCTGTAAAAGGCGTTGCAAATGAAAGAATGGTCTTTCACTTGGAGTTATGTAATTTGATTTATGGGTCTAATTGCAAGAACGTATCAGGCTTGTTGTCTCGGGGAACAGATGGGCAGAGGCAGGCAGGGTTGACAGTGTCCTCAGGGCCCTGACATAGGAGGCAAGAAGGTGCCAAAATGTAATTGGAGGTAGAAAGTGATAACCTAGTAAAAGCATCTTCCTCTTGCAACCACCAAGTCTTGTCCTATGCCTTTAGGCATAATTATAATAAGGTAAAAGCCTGCTTAACTTGGCACTCAGCAGACACACATTTTTCCTGGTAGTGGCAGTCTGGTCCTCTCGTCGTAGCTGTTCTTCAGGCAGGATGTCACAGTTTTCTTTGAGAAGAAAAGTGTGTAAAAGGAGCAGCAGCATGTAGAGGAGCGTGTGCCAGCAGCCGCTGTGTGCAGTGGGGCAGGAGGCAAGGCAGCCTTTCTGCAGCAAGAGACCAAGCAGCCTGTGAATGTCAAGTAAGGCTTCAAATAATGAAGATGTCACTGAAAGTTATTTTGCCCAAGAAAAGGTTACGGGAATCTTTCATAATAAGAACTGACAGGTAATTTTCTAATGATATTTTTCAAGTTTTACTTCATTCTTTTCCTGATGATGGTGCCAGTGACAGAACTTCTGTAACTGCAGCGCCATATTCTTGTTATGGTTGCGTTTCTTTTCTTAAATGCCAGTGAACTGAGCCACCCTGGTCTGACAACAGGTTTACAACGTGGGATCCATGTAAAATTAGCAGCAACAGAAAGCATATCTGAATTGGCAAAAATCCGGAAAAACAAACGAATGACTTTTTTTTTTTTTAATGCAGTTTTGCCAAGCAATTTTTGACAACTCATGCCTGAGGTATTTCCTCAAAATACCAGCATAGCTAATCTGCTGCGTATTAATCTTGAAACATGTGCCTTACCTAATGCTTAAACACTGTAAATTCAATTCAGTTGATACAAAACTGTCACTCTGCCCCCAAAATGTAAGTAGTTATTCACTTTTGGACACTTAAACTTTCTTAATTATCTGGAATGATTTATATTGAATACTATAATCAACAGAATTGAATTAAATAAGAAACTCATCTATTGACAGAGCTACAAAACCTGCCTGGAGTCTGTGATAAACATTTAGAGTCAAGCTCTGATTTGCCTCTTGGGGAAAATGCACAAGCAATAAAACTAGATTCAAATGCAAGTTGTTATAACAACCTAATACTGTGTCCAAATTCTGTACGTGCTAAAAGAAATGCCTAAGTTTGATGGCACACTTACTGAAGTTGCAACAATTTATTCTGTCCTTGGTAACTAGAAACTTCAGTCATAACATAAATTAATAAAACCAACATTTAAACATTTAAACGCTCTTAGAACTGTAAACACATGTAAGTTTAGGTCATTTACAGCTTTCCAATCAGGTTGCTAAGCAAAAGGAGATACAGCAGTATAGATCAGGACTGCATATGAAAGGGTGATAAACTTGTAAGTAAAAGACCCCAGGAATTCTTCACATATGGCAATAATCTACTTCAGCACAGAAAGTATTGGCAATGTGCTACCTACTTAGGTGTAGTACTAGTTGTGTATCACTAGATTTTAAAGGGCCAAGGAAAACCAAAAGGATGCACCAATCATGATTTTTCACTTTAGTATAAGAAACGGGACTAACCACTGTAAGTAATTATATTAGTTATCTACAAACAAATCAGGAAACATGTTTCACATGTTGAAAAATAGGTGTTTAAGAACATCTCAGACACTGTGGGGAATCTGCTTTGGCATTCATCCCACATTCTGTTTTATAAGGACATATTTCTTTTTATAAGGAAATGCACCTTGTAAAACAAATTCAATGTTGTATTTTTCTGCTTCTTATAGAAGCAGAAAGGCACCCTAAGTACTTATATTTATATAACCAAATGCTGCCCTAGTTGTCATTTCCTGACTAAAAAAATCAAAACCAATAAACATTTATATGTCATTATTTCTTACCCAAGAGCAAATACCAGAATATCCCTATCGTTTAGAAATGCCAGATTTTCTGCATGGACTATAGAGATGTGAAAACAAATTTCTTGCAGAGTTAAAGGCTAAATCCTATCCTAGGTAATGATATAAGTTTTACCCCAAACAGCCAGAAAAATTTTTTCCTGATTACTTTGAATCCCTCTATGATCTCTTCAACAGTGCCCTTCACCAGGACTAAAATTTTACAGGAAAAACTGCAAGATGTTTACCCGTACTTCATTCAGCAAACAGCTGAGCAAACAGATCCAAATACTCCAGCTCTCTCCCCCTTTTACCACTCACTTTAAACAAACCAGGAACACTTGCTTAAACAGAGATCCCCTTCAAGGATATCGTAGAGTGTAAGTATGCTTGCAACATGCTGAAAGACCTATCTGTGTCTGGTTGTTCTCACCAAGCTGTGGTTGGTTTGGAGTCACATCCCATAGCAGAAGAGAGCAGGTTTACCCAGCGCGTGACCTCTGAGAGGGAGGAAGCCACAAATGTGACATCTGTGACATTCTGCATTTATACCCACTGTCAGCTCCTGTGGCCAGAGCCACCACACAGTGCTCCAGTGTCATCAGACCCTAGATATCAGGCTGTTTGAGGTATGTTACTGCCCTGGGTGCAGCTGTAACAGTTATTTTTCTCCTTCCTAGTAGCTGGTGCAGTGCTGTGTCTCAGTTTTAGTCTGACAACAATGCTGATAACACACTAATATTTTAGTTGTTGCTCATTAGTGCTTACTCCAATAAAGGACTTTTCAGTCCCTTATGCTCGGCCAGTGAGGATGGGCACAAGAAGCTGGAAGGGAGCGCAGACAGGACACCTAACCCAAACTAGTCAAAGAGGTATTCCATACCATAGCACATCGTGCCCAGCATATGAACTTAGGAGAGTCATCCAGAAGGCCCAGATTGCTGCTCGGGTCAGGCTGAGTATTGGTTGGTGGGTAGTGAGCAATTGTATTGTGCATGGCTGGGGTTTATTGGATTGTGGGGTTTTTTTTCCTTCCCTTTCATGCTCTCTCCTCTTGTTACTTCCCTTATCATTATCACTGTTAGTAGTAGTAGTTTTGCATTATACTTTAGTTATTGGACTGTTCTTATATCAACCTGTGGGATTTACATGCATTTGATTCACCTCCCCAACCCCACGTGAGGGAGGCGGAGAGGAAGGGTGGAGTGAGCAAGTGGCTGTGTGGTTCTGAGTTACCATGACAGTTACGTGTACCCCAGGTTGAGGGCCCTGTGGTGCAAGTCAAACAGGGATGAGATTTAGCACTGGGCATGTATTTTACAGCTGAGGTGGTAAGGAAATCACAGAAAACTTCAGCACTGAACAGAGATTTATGGCATCAGACACAACTTCAGAATAGTAATAATAAGAAAATGGCTTTTTAGCGTCTTAGCATGCTTTCAGACTCCAGTCTTTTAAAGTGTATTTCATATTCCAAAGAATTATTGCGATACTAAAGCAAGGAAGCAATAAAACATGCACATATCCAGATTATAAATTTTCTTTTTTTTTTTTTTTTTTTTAATGTAAATGACAGATCAAATTTTTGGGATGAATGGTAACAAATCAAGTTTCTGACAACAGCTCTCTAGTTCAAATTTTATTTTTTACATTTGCTGAGACACTTACTTCCCTCGCCACCACATCTTCACAGACCAATATCATAGCAGGATAGCATGTCATGCAATGATTTTAATAACATTTATTCATGAGGTGGTTACTCCTCCCAGCTTCTGCCTCAGGGTCTGGAAGAACACCATGTAGTTCATTAGCAGACACACTGAGAAGTCAATGAGGCAGATACAGTGTGTAGATTAAAGAAAAACAACATTAACTCTTCTGAAACCTTTAAAAACCCATTTATAAGCTTATTTAATACTAAACTTCAATAAATAGTGCCTATTGTTTCAAATTATATGTAAAACAAATTCTGTATCATATGAGGTCGTTTTGGGACTGGGTCGTTGAACAAAGAAGAAAAGCTAACAACAACCAAAAATGAAAAAGGAAAAAAAAAGGAAAAAAGTTAGGTGAACTCCACAGCAGATTCTTAAAATGTTTCCTAAGATTCTGTGTAAATATTAATGTAAAAATGTAAAAATATATATTTATCCAAAGTGATCATGTTTTGTAAGAAGTTGTGTTAGATATTTTAAACTATCTTTATATATTTATATATTAACACATATATTTTCTTCAATGGTAACACAGGTAGAAAAAGTTCAGTGAAAAGAAAAGAAAATAAATTTATTATATTCTCTACTTTAGCCATAGAGAGATATGTATTTATCTGTAGAAATGACCTTCTTTTCTCTAAGGAAGTTAAAATTACTCTTTATAAGCATAAACGGCCTTTCGCATGCGTACCTAAATGTGGCAGGCATATACACACTTTACGCATCTATTACCATAAATATTATTTTACTGATTAGTATATTTTCCAAACTACAGAGCAAGGAAAAACCTCAAGAAAAGGACCAAAATTTTATGTCTTGGGAAAATTGAACGTTCTGTCTAATCAGTTTTTGGGGAAGTAAATGAGAAACAAAACCAAACATAACTCCACACTTTGCTGTCAGCATAGTTCGTTCATCTGGCATGAGACAAATAAATTGCCCAGGTTTTAAATGATCATTAACTATGTTTTCTGTCTCACAAGGTTATGCACATCTTTGTGAAGCAAGTTAGATAATTGTTTCTAGAACGCTAATTTTTTCCAGCTTTGATCAAAATATTTTTTTTCATGCGTGTTGTTTCCTTTTTTCCTTGACTTGGATTAGGTTACACTTGTCAGAGCTGAAAACAAAAGATTCCTATGTTTCTGTGCATGAGAATAGCAAAGGTATCTGCTTCTGGTATTTCCTAATGAAAAAAGATCTGATCAGCCACCTCAGAGAATGCTCCATGGAATGTTTTCTCTGAGCAGGCTAGATGCTGAAGGAGCATTCAGATTCTCCTACCCTGAAGGCTGAAAAGTCTGTTTGTTAGGCAATGCTTGGACATGGGAGAAGCAAGCTGGTGACACCTGATTGTTATCTAGTATTATGGCAACCTAATCTATCAGAATGAAGAGCATTGTGTCGCTCTATAAACTGTTTAGTGAACAAGGCTAGTGTCAAATACAAAACAAGTATAATAATTGCTACCCTCACCCATATTAAAATTATTGTAGTCAAGACAACAAAATCTACAAAGAGACTAAACCAAGCAACCACAAAAGGGCTCCGGCATTGGATGAAGCTTTAGTTTCAAAGCTTTAATGTGCCAGAAGCCAAATTAATCAAATCTGCAAACAACATGAATGAAATCACCTAACATTTGGCAAATACAATTTAGGCTTTGAGTTGGCCTAGAAAACAAAGTCAAAGTACAAACACAGAGAACAAAAAGTGAAGCAAAGCCAGTGTGGCATCTGCCAAAATATCACATTGGCTCTTATGGTTAACATGCACCATTACTGTGCTTTAGTAGAAAAAAGCTGAAAACTGCGGCACAAAAGACTTCTCACAACAGAAAAGACTTCCAGACACTCCAGCCAATAATCCAGCTTCACTGGGGGCCCAACTTAAATGCTTCTATGCATGTAGCATTGACAACAAGCAGGAGGAGAAAGTAACATGCACATGCCTGAAGGCAAACAACCTTATTTGCATCAGAGACCTGATGGGATAAGACTAGAGTGTCAGAATGGAGTGCTACAGGCTCTTCAGGTAAGATTGGCTGGGGAGAAGAGGAAGCGCTGTCATTCTTTATGTCAGTAACCAGCTGGCATGCATAGAGGGTAGTGAGACACTGGAACAGGTTGTCCAGGGAAGCTGTGAATGCCCTATTCCTGGAAGTGTTTAAGGCCGGGTTGGATGGGGCTTTGAGCAACCTGGTTTATAGTGGAAGGTATCCCTGCCTGTGGCAGGAGGTTTGGAACCAAATGATCTTTAAAGTCCCTTCCAACTCAAACAAATATGATTCGACTTTGTCCTGCAATGTAGCAGTAGAGATGGGTAGCCAAACACTTTAAAATACTTGCAAAAACATTACTATGAGCTATACATAATGTAATACATATCCACTAATGGAAAGGCTGCTAAAAAAACCCCATCGATCTTACTGATGGTATTTCACAAATTTTCTTCAGGAAAAATATAGAATTAGAAATCTAGGAAATAACACTTTCTGAAGTAATAATCTAGAGAAATATTTTACATGTCCTAAACTCTTCCTGGTGGTATAAGCTAAGTGGAAGATCTCAAATTGTAATAAAATTATTTCTCTGATCATAATTAGTGCCAAATTTTCCTGTAGGTTACTGGCAGGTAAGAAGAAAAAAAGGGAGGTGAAGGGAAATGGGTAGGGAGAAGGAGGCCTTCTCTGAGTATTTTCCAGTTAATATGATACCAAATTATTTCAATGCCACCAGCTCACACAAGCACTCTTGTGTGTCAGTATTATGCTTATTGCTTCATTTGTGTTTTCATTTGTACTGAACAAATGCAAATACAAACCTCTTGTATTTCTTCATATAAATTCATAGTCTAGAATGCACAAGTAAAAAGTGTTACTATCATGTGTTAGCCTAAGAAGGATAGGTGCAGTCATCTACAACATCGAGCTGCTCTTCTCAACCACAGCAATCCATAAATAAAAGTTGCCACTGTTTTCTTCTATCACATAGAATTCAACAAAAGCAATGAAGGGACAAAGTAGCCAGGATCCGTCTGAGTCTTGACAGTTTTCATCCCAACAAACTTCAGAACTAGTGTCAAGTGTTTTTCTGAGAAACCACAAACTTTCCTTCTACTTTCTAAAAAAACAGATGATGACTCTAAAACTGTCTCCCGCCCATCTGTTCATTCAGCTGGTATGTGGAATTCCTACTCCCCATTTATTTTTTTATATAAAATGCAGATTTTCAGGTCAGGAACCTGCAATGTTTAAAATAAAAACAATCTTAGGCTTGAAAAATGTATTGACTCTCAGCAAACTGTTCTTCATTTAGGTGCCCAAAGATATAAGCAGAGTAAGTTAATATGCCATCCATGATGAATTACTGAAAACATCAGCAAAGAGCAATTACTGTATGCCTGAACTTAATTTGGCTTCAAGTTAGAAATACGATACTTTATGTAAACTACCTCAGGGAATATATGCCATCAAAGAACAATGAAAAATGTTAAATATTCTGTGTGTAGAATTCCCTGCTAGAACAGCTTCCCAAGAGAGCATACGCAAGCTTTTAGGCATTTTCTGAACATTAAGAACTTGGCAGTATTTTCAAATCCCACCATGAGAATGCTTATCTTTTACCCATCATTATCTTAATGCCATGTTTGATTGTAGTGCCCATCTCCACAGAATGGAGAAGTCTGGCTGCTTCCTTGGACTGAAATAACCATTGGTTTCTTGTTGATTTTACATATTGTATGGAAAAGATTTTTCTTCAGCTAAACCACTAAAAATTTATTCAAAAGATTCTTAACTGCAGCAAAATTAGTCAGCAAAGTATATGACAAAAATATGCAGTTTTCTTGAGTTGTGAAGGTGCTTGTTTTGGAAAATGTTTGGCTATGTTAGTACTAATGCACAAAATGAAAACATTTCTTCAGGTCAGTAGACTTTTCCTGCCTAAGTTACATTTTCAATGCTAATGAGCATCTTTCACTCGTGTGATTTGGACAGATAATAGGAATGAAGGCGGAAGGACTCTTCAAAGTTAGTCTTGTCAGTCTGCGTAAAGTCTTTTTTAGATCATTCATTTTTTTCAGAAAACAAAACAAAACAAAACACCTCCTAGATTTATCTTAAAGTAACAGATATTTGGCCAAAGGCTGTAATTATTTTGTAAGAGTCTGCAATCAGTGCCTCCAAATGTATCGTAAACTGTACTTACTTACAAATTAAAAGGAAATTAATCCTCTATTCTCTATCTCATTGCTACTTCCTTTTCTTCTTTCAAGCACATCATTGAAAAATCATCCCACCTTTGTTTCCATGAAAAAATTACTCATTTCAGATCTTCCCTACTCTAAAACTGAGATCAAACAAAATCTGGACAAAATGTTCAGTGTTGTGAGGGCTGGCGTTGTACTCTGATGTTGGCAAATTACAGTTGATACATCTGGTGCTCCACTGCAAATGTATGTTTGGTCATGGTCTGTGTGTTGGGTAATTGCATTCTTTGTTGTACATAACAATGTTTTTTAATTGGGCTTGCTCTACATAACACTGATTTGATTAGGTGATTCCTAATCAGCGGTAGGTAATTCCTGACTCTGTGAGTTAGTGCATTTCTGTTTTCTGGTTTATATGGGAGCAAAACTTCACACAAAAAAGAAATTTCCACAGGAAATTTGGGATAGCTTAAGTATTAATTCTACTTGTAATGGAAAGGTTGGTTGGTTGTCTGTTGCCTAAAAAATATCCCATTCCAGTGGTGACCAGTCCAATCACTACTTCCAGTTTTTACTACAAGGAAGTGTCTGGCAGAAGATCTATAAGAACTTCAGTAACACAACCTCTTTGCTCTTCATCTGTAGGTTTTAGTAAAAGCAAATATTCTAGATGCCTCTAGTAATACACAAGAGAGGAACTGATACTCAAACTGTCGCAAATTTCCTGTGCAAATTTCATTCCTTGCATGAAGTTATGGAAATTCTTGTTGTTTGTTTTCCTCCCCACCCACCATCTCATTGAAGCTGGATAGAAGCTGGACAAATTTAATCAGGTCAGTAGTATTGTTATAAGTTTTGTAAGTTAGAGTAATTTAGTAAACTTTCTACTGCATAGCTTAAAGTTTACCTCCCTCCAATATACACATGAAGTCAACAGCAATACTCCTGTACATTTATTATACCATTAAGGCACCATTCTGTACTAGTTGCCAGTCTCTTTCACTTTAATGCTGTATTTCTAGTAGAATACAGTTCAGCTGAAGTACACTGAGATCTTTCTGCACTGAGATCTCACTCTGCAAATTCCAAATACAGTTTCCTCTTATTTTAGAAGTCTCATTCAGACAAACAAGCACCTTTTAGCTCTCAAAAGATATAATCTAAAGTTAGTGTTTCCTCAGAAATGTCAATTAAGCACTGTGATAAGACTGTATTAACTCTGGGCATCAAAGTGAGAGTGTATTGATCAAGCATACATTGATTACAGCATTCAGGAGTTATTTGATTTCCTTGGAAAAGAAGATATTCATGTAACAAATTATGGAGAAAAAGGGTTCAAACCAATTAATAAAGGATGATTGAATAAAATATCTATAGTTATATATCTTCTGTCATTAGGTTTTCTAGATTAACACAATGCATCTTTCCTACAAAGTATTTATTAATCTCTTAAGTCTTTATTTTACAAAAAGCAGAGAAACATTTTTGCACTGCCTAGAAAATGGAAGAACAAACCTATTGTTCATAAAACCTGAAATGAATGAGAAAGGCAAGAAAGAAACATTTTTCATTATATTGTAAAGGTATAATTTCAGAACAAATGCTTTGACCCTTTTAATGGCATTGGAGATAAATATGGTTGCTAAAGAACAGACCTTGGCAACCAAGATGAATATTTTACTTAGCACAATCCTGTTCCAGTAGACAAATGAATCAGGATGAAATTAAATAGATCCACTTGTCCGCTTAAAATACGTCACTAAAAATCATCATGATTAAACATATTAGATAGAAAATATCTGAAATACTAAAATTTACATGATTACATTAATTTATTGAAATAAGCAGAACATATACCATATACCAGTCTTGTTTCTGCCGTTTATATTTGAAAGTTCAGCATTTAAAACTATGCATGTGGGAAATAACAGAAAGGTTAAAAGAACAGTCCTGGAAGGGAAGAAAAATCAAACAAATCATTTAACAACAAATATTATGCTGAAAGAAACTGTCAAGAAATAAAATGCCATGCCAGACAGTCCAATTGATATATTAAGTACTCAGGGCTTGTGTTAAGAGTCCAAATTCAATATCAAATACCTCAGAAGGAAAAATTTACTTTCACCATAAAAAGAAAATATAATTGATTTGGATATTGTGTGTGTTTTTAACTTTATAAAAATGTTAACTTAATTTGGCAAATGGAATTTATTTTAACAAGGCCGAGTTCTCTATGATTAGGTTTTGCTGTTTAATTAGACTACACTGAACTGGGAAATCTACACTGTACATGAAATGTTCCCCATAGATCTGATTACACACAGCAATTTTTAAGATCAGTGGCTGGTAGATAGTGAGGTTGGCAGTTGGCGGAACTAAAATCTGCTAGAAGATCAAACAGAGATCCCTGAAGATACAGAGATACATTAGGAACAAAACATAACAATCATTGGAAGACTCCACCATAAAGATCATAAAGTGGAGTTTTAGTTTCAAGAAATTCTTCAAGTATCTCTACCTCCTTCTAAGCATATGACGATGTACAGTGCTTCAATTATTTCCTGCTGATTTGCTTTCTAGGCCACTTTCATATACAACGTACTATGGTGGTATGCTGCAGCCTCCCATTGGGAAGTAACTGATAGAAGATAGTATCTCCTCCTCTGAACCAGGCTGGGCATGTCAAGCACATTTTCAGAAAGAAGGCATTAATATTTAATTAACAGCATAATTAATATCCAAAAGTTATTCTGAACACGAATTTGATAATTAAACTGAACAGACATATTGGTAAACACAGCAAGCTCTACTGTGTTTAAAAGAAAATAAGCCATTCTGAGAAAACATAAAGCCTAGGAAAGAAGTACCAATATAGGATATCAGCTGACCTTTTCTGTACATCTGCTGAAAGCTTGTGATGCTGCTGTCCAAAACTCAGACTCACTTGGAAGATTCAAACAAGACTCCAAGTCTTGTGACATTTTAAGCTACAGTGTAGGCAGGAAAGGGAACATGGTTCTTAATTTTATCATCTGATCGTTGGAATGATACCATTCTGTTCATGCCAGAGACTTGCATATGACATGAATTCAGCTTGATGAAATCAGTGAGGTAGACTTTTCTCCCTGATTTCTGGCAGGTAGAGCATTGGCAGAAACAGATGATGAGTTAAACATTACATAAAGATATACACTGCATTATATTAAAATCCAGGAAGGGCTCACCTGCTGATACTAAGCAGATGTATAATACATGTTAGAAGTTATTCATATATAAACAAATAAAATTTACAGGATGGAAAAAAGTAAAATATGAAATAAATTATCAGATACTCATTTTATGTTTCTTATAAACTTATGAAACCTTCTACAGTGGCTTTTTGGTAGTGGAAATTCCAATAATGAAGCTTCGATTTTTCCCACTCATCAGCTTTTCTCCCTTTATAATCCCAACTGAGTGGACATGAATAAATTACATAATATCAGCACAGACAGAGTAAAAGTGACACCTCTTCTTTCCCTCCCATGTT
Organism: Loriculus beryllinus; assembly: GCA_039877255.1. Lineage (NCBI taxonomy): Eukaryota > Metazoa > Chordata > Aves > Psittaciformes > Psittacidae > Loriculus > Loriculus beryllinus. Next base: position 13,820 of record JBCJKH010074243.1, on the reverse strand, counting down.
ATGGATTTCCAGCCAGGGCTTGAAAGATGATCTATTATTTGCATGAAGGCAGAAAGAATTCAAATGCAGCAATTATTAGACTAGAATACTTGATAAATGGCAGCAATATGTTCAGTAAAATGTACCTCAGACAGAGTTATTTCTAGACAACCACCTCAACAGTCTTGAAAATTTATTGCTATGAGAGTTTAAGAGACAAGAATGCCTTCGTTTTAAGCAAAGAAGAATAAAGTGCCACAAATATTTTCTTAAATCCTCAACAGTAGATATTTCAAAGACATGACATAGGTACTCAGCTGAGTATCCCCATTCCCCTTGAAATCACTAACATCACTTGAAGATACAGCTCAGCATTTGCATTCATACCCTTGTAAATGTAATAGCTAAAAAACACGTCTAGGCCTTGAAATACCATGTTACCATTTAATTTAAAAAATAATATGAATGCTGCAGTACCTATGACTGGCTTTCCTACAGTTTGTTAGTCAAGTCAGCTCTTACAAGGCTGGGTAATTCTGCTGCCCTCAGAGCAGTATTGACAGTGAAAGTAAAACACCATAAATTAAAAAAAAATTAAAAAAAAAAATAAATAATGAAGTCAGCCGTTCAAACATCAGCCAGGGAAATCCAACTAATTAGTTTTCACTGATTTCCCAGTGGCACATATGTGGCCTGTGTGGTGTATGCGCATACCTCCTGCTGTTTTGGGAAGCCTACCTTTGTTTCCACCTCAGCCAAGCGAAAATCCTACATTACCACTAGTGATGAAGACCATCGGCACTAGACAATTTGCTGTAAATTCTTCTCTACTCCTTGGGAATAATAATCAAAGAAGTTTCTCAATTCTTTAGAATTTTCCATAATCTCACCACCTGCAAAAACTGCAACTATTTAAAACTCCATTAACCTTGTCGGTGGTTACTTATGTATACTAAGGAGTTATTGTGTCATGAGTCTAAGTAAAAACGTGAAGTACAGTGGGAGAAGAGACAAAAAAAAAAATCACAAAGCAACAGGAGATATTAATAAAATCTTGCAAGATATATTTCCCCCAGTGAAGACCATCCCTAACAAGAAGGAGCACACTTCTGGGTGATAAATCCCATCAAAACCAAGTGAGATTAACTTACTTCCTTTGGGTAACCACATCAGGAAGAAGAGAAGCTACGCCAGCTTTCAGAAGTCAGTGTCAGATAACACACCAGGAGAAATGAGCAAGCATTTTGATTTATACAGCCAGTATAAGCTTTGACTATGGTCCCATTCAGCGTTTCTGTTAGCCTTGGCATAGCTGCTGTTTTCCTTGTCCTTGGCACTAAAACTAGATATATTTATTCTGTTGTGTTACAAATAGTAAGTTTGATAGAAAATGAAGTTTGGATCATTCCAAATCCATTAGGAATTTCAGAAAAAAGGTCAAATACTTTAGTTGATAAAGAAAAGAAATGAGAAGCTAATATAAAGGGAAAAGGCTACAATATACATCTTGTATCAACCAGCTAAATATGATAACATATGGTCTTCTTTGGGTCCTTCCTTGAGGAAATCAGCCTACACTTTCCACTTCCTAACAAAGGCATGCACAAAGACACATTTATAACACACAAAAAAAGAGAATTGCTTAGTTCATCTACTGAAGCCATTCCAATATTCAGTTGGTTTGATCCAAAACATTTTGACCAGTTAAGCAGCCAAGCAAATGGAAAGAATAATAAAGACCTAATTATCACAGCACTTTCTAGGAGAGGGTGCAGGATATTTAACTTCTTTATTAAAAAGACCATCCATTACTCTCATAGAATACAGAATATTTTCCATCTTTTTTCTTTTTCTTTTTTTTTTTTTTTTTTTTTAAGAAAGATTTGTGGTATCTTGGTAATGATTCTTGCTTCCATCCAAACAAGTAGCTGATTCTTTAACTTTTAGATTCAGTTGGCACAGTGCCTCAACTCCCAGTCATGCAGATTTCTTTTTATCCTCAAGTATGGGAAAAGAATGTGGCAAGCCACCCCTTCCAGAGGCAGAATTAATAAATCTATCAAGCCAGTGAGTGTTGTGCCATCTGCCTCTTGTATAGGGACTGCATTCATCACAGCAGAGTTCCCAGCTGGGTTTATCTCCTATCCGTAACCAGATCCATGAATCAACAGGGGCAAAACAGGACCGGCAAAACCCCCTGTTGATTAGGCTGTACCAATGGTACAAGTTTGATGCACTTTACTGGGGAAGGGTTCACAGACGTGAACTCCCCCAACATTAGAGAAGAAAGTCTGCACTTTCTGCTTGTCTCATTTGTGCAGTTTATATACATATATACGCACACATATATAGTTATGCTCCATTTTGAAGATACACCCAGTAGTAGGAAATGTTATTCAGCAACACAAATTGACCCAGGTAAAGCTTGGACAAACTGCAATTTCTTATAATAATTTTTACTATATCATTCAGTTTCCAGACAAGAAATCATGAGTAAATCCCCCTAAAGGTGAAGATAAAATGGATATGAGTGACTTAATAAAATGTTCCATAACACTAGGATGTTGTATTTTTTTGGTCACGCTAAGAAACAACTCTAGTTTTACTGCTTTGTCACTTTGTCATCCTCCTAGTTCTTACCTCAAGGTAGGCAGTCATATGATGCATTCTACTTGTCCTTCTACTCTTAAAAATCTGAGCTAAAGAAGCCTAATGAAAGACACGAAGTCCTGTGAAGCAAAGAAGAGATATATTCTCAACTGAAATATCACTAACTAAATCCATCTTCAGTTACTGTTCTTTTACTCTATCACTTGGTAGTTTAAGAGCCACAGAGTTAGAAATGAAACAAATCATGGAATAAGAAGATAATTAGTATGCAAAAGCAGGAATTTCATAAGGAATACTGTTGACAAAATCAAGGCAATTTAATGTTTCACTCTGACAAAGTTTGCTTTGAGAAATAAAAATACTTTATCTTAACTTTTCTTTTTTTTTAGATTACATCAAAATGATTTATAGAATGGACTGAAACAGTAAAATTGTTTTGAAAGGCTTCTATGGGTCATATGGCTTGATAGCTTTTTTGGTTTCATTTTTTCTTCTTAAGCATCTGGCAATCTGATACAAACATCACAATACTTACATATTCCTAGTCATCTCTGGTTTCTGGGCTATTCCTGTCCAAATGATCACACTTACTCTACTGTCTAGGGAAATATTTGAATATGAATGTTTAGAGATTTCAGAGTAACATTATTACATTTCAGATTTTCAAATGAGAGTTTTAAATTGTGCTGAGTTACAACATGAGAATTTCAAAGGTATTATAAATCAAAACTTATTAGCTAAATGGATGCATCAAGGCTGAGAAAATAGATGATTAACAGCACATTAATTCTGCCTGATGTTCAATGACAAATGTAAATAGGAGATACAGAGAAGCTCATTTCTCTTTCTTCTTGACCACCTGATGATCATTGCAGTCTCTCATGTGCTGTGGCAGCAATAACTCCTAATATTTTCCTGCATATTCTTTTTTTATTGCCTGTGCAGTTCTCATTCCTATGCAGTCTATAAAACTTCATATTTTTGCTCAGCTATTTGCATCAATAATATCATTTATCAGTAAATTTCAGTCTAATTATTCATTCCATTAAAACCCACTCCCTTTTATTAATTTTAAACTGTGTGCCTGATAATTTTTACAAACGTCCTCATGCTCATTTTATAAGCCAGCCTGATTTGCATTCTCTACAACAATAATTTTTATTGTTTTTCCTTTTTCCCTCAAGACAATGTGAAGTTCCTGATCTGCTCTCCTATTAGCTTGGGATAAGCAGATGCCAGACTTCATCTGCTACAACTGCAAGATTAAAGTCTTAGTGAATGACAGCTGTCATTTCTACAATGAAGGTTTTGTACCTGTAATTGCAAAGTCTCAGCACAATTAGCTGATGGAAGCAGGCTTCTACTTTAGAAACTTTCAAAGGTTTCAAATGATAAAGGTCACTAATATTCTGTTCACATTGCTATACATTATTAATTTTCACATGTTCCAGCCTGGCTGGAAAAAGGTTGTGGGAAGCCTGGCCCTGCCAGCTGGTCTTCTGTAAGTGGTATTTGTAACCTCACATACCCTAGGATACCAGCATTCAGACTCTCCCTCTGTCTTTATTTTGAGAGGGTTATTTTGGTAGGAAAAAAAGTGAGATAACTTAAGATCCCTCTACCTTCTTTCATGCAATTTCAGGCTTGATTGCAGCAATACACAAGCTATAACTCTTTAGTGAATAAGACAAGTACATCTTGTACAATGCTAGGGCAGCAACCTGCTTCATAAAACCCTCTCAATCTCTCTTACTCCCTTCTCTTTTTCTTTTTCTTTTTTTTTTTTTTTTTGGCATACATTTGTGTTTTGCTGTCTCTAAGCAATGACAAGAGCTGACAATTGATACAAGTAAGTTCAAATCAATTGGTTGTTTCAGACCCCTGATTTAATGTCTTGATCAATTACACTTGTTAAGTAAATATTATTCTTCAGTATGATATGGAGGAGAAAGGAGAAAGTCTCTTTAACAGTAGACGAGTAAGAAGAACCTTCAAATAGTTCACAAGGATGTTGGTACATCAATCCCAGAGAGCTTTCAAGCATAGATCAAATATAATAAAATACCTGCATGCTAACAGAAGAAGCATGAAGGACAAACAAGGAGAAACTGGAAGCTGTGACTAACACAGAAAAATCATATAGGAATGTTGACAGAAACATGGTGGAAGTACAACCTCAGTAAATCATAAACACGGCGAGTTAAACCTCAGCAATAATGAGCTAGCTGAGGAAGAAACACAAATGCATACATTTGCACAATCAAGAAAATTAGATTTGTGAGATACTAAACATAGTAGAATTTCACAGGATTTGTAGGAATCCAGTCTAAAAATTCTTACATTTATTATGAGTGGATCTAGCCGTGATGGATCCCAGTGCTGCTGTTGAAAAGTAACCTTCAAATTTCAGACAAATATGTAACTAAATAAATGATAAGGGATGAAATTATAATAAGTAAACAGAATAGACATGCGAGCAAAGGTGATCAACAACCTACAACAATCACAGTGGTTCAAAAAGGGGGAGGAAAGAAATCTGAAGGTAAAGTTACATATTGACATAAAAATTCTGCCAGAATACTTTCTCTGTAAATACTACATAGGCATAAAACATTGGCACAGCTTGCCTATGGAAAACTACCACACAACAGTTCCACTGAGTATTGTTTGTCACTTGTATTTACATAGCATTATGTGAGAAGCGACTTCATAGTAAAACCACATTAAAAAACATGGCAACCTCCCCACCCAGCTAACTTTGAGCAGTATATATAACAGATAATAGTAAGTATACTCATTGCTATAAAATATTTTTAAACCAGTTTTCCCAATATTTCTTCAGTAAAACTAACAAAGATGAGTCAAAAAGTCAGTTTTCCAAAGACAGTAGTGAATAATGTAGGTAACACATACTTAAAAAAATATTGTCATATAATGATGCACCAATTTTAACTGAAAAAACTAATCTTTTAATGAAAAATCATTATAATGAATTCAAATTTTTGGCAAACCTGTGCCAAAATTTAGGATCAGATGCCTATAGAAGGAAAAAATAATAAAAATATTCTATTAACAAAAGCAGTGAAACACTTAAAAGCATAACTTACATAAATTCAACTCTATAACTACATGATTAGAAATATTTTTCCAGTTGTAATATTTCCTGCTTCAATTTACTTAAAATAGTTTAGCAGAATTTTATCAAATATTTTGCTTCAATTTTGTCTAGTTGCCACATACTGTAGCATGAACAAGTTTTGAAATGGTAAAACAGAAGGCAAAAAATAAAAAAAAAAAAATTAAAAAAGAGAGGTCCCAACTTAAAATATTTAGTTTTTACTCAAATAACTGGAATTAAGAGAGAAGGATGAAAACTCAAAACTTGAAAGTTAAAAACCAAAACATAATGAATGTCCATACAAAAAATCCCCCACAAAAAAATATTGAACTGTTTCTCGTGAAGATACATATTTTCACAAGATCTCAACTTCATAAACTTTTTCAAAAGGAAATAGTTTAAAATACGTTAATTTTGAAATCAACCTTTTCCTTACGCATCCTTCAGAGACTGAGAAACTCTACATTATGCCAATACTAGAAAACAGGAACATTTTAAATATGTTATTGACCTATGTCTTATGTTATACCTAGACTAGATCTAGATAATAATCAGATAACACAAATGATGAATATTTACTTATATTTTACAAACCTAGAACCAATAATAATCTATACCCATATATTCCTTTTAGATGTGTCACGTACATTTGTTAACATGCAGTCTCAAATTAAATATGTGATCTAATGGGGAAAACAGAGTTCGGGGACGATGAATTGTGAACTAACCAGGCAAATACAACTCATAGTGCCCTATCTAGGAAGTAAAAAAATTAAAGATTACTTTAATTAAGAAAAAATATCCACACACTATCTTCTGGATAAGAATATAATACAGTGAACTTCCAGGGGAAATATTAAATCTGTTTGGATGACCTGAAAGTCTTGAAAACTGTCTATAAAAGTTAATGTACTCTACCAAAGAGAAAAGAAGGTACAGCCTCAAATGCAGGCTCTGTGCATGATCTCTCCCTGCTGGGCAAGAAAGCAGCAATGACTGATTGAGATCAAATCACTGAGAAAATAGACACTTTCCTAATTCAGCTACTGAAGTCATACACAAAACTAACCTGTCCTAGTTCACCAGGGATATCCTGCTCTGTTCTTCCATGCTTCTAGTGCCACAGTCCTTCCATCACACCAGCTGTAGAGTTCACATGAGAAAGAGTGTAGGGAGTTGAGTCACTTCACCAGTGAATTCCAACGTGAAAATAATCTCACAAGAACAAGGCAAGTAAAAACAACAAGAACCTTTCTTAGATGTACTGCAGCCTTGGATTATGGGCGATTCAATGAAGCATGTCTCAGCCCTTTGCTGACAGCACCTGTGACTCAAAATTTTTGTGTGCAGTTCTGGTGTCCTCAACATCAAAAGGACATGGAACTGTTGGAACAAGTCCAGAGGAGGACCACGAGGATGATCAGGGGACTGGAGCATCTCCCATAC
>JBCJKH010074242.1:0-16509 GCA_039877255.1 Loriculus beryllinus | reverse complement strand
CACCGCCCCGGCCCCGGCCCCGGCCCCGGCCCCGCCGCCCCCCGCCAGGCAGAGGCGGAGCCGCCGCCGCCGCCGCCCCCCCGGCCGCAGCCCCGGGGGATGCCGTGAGCTCCGCCCGACCCCCGGACCCCGCACCCGGTGTCCCCCTGCGCCCATGGCCGGCAGCGAGCGCAAGAAGCGAGGCGCTTCTCCCGTCTATCCCCATCCGCCTGGTGCGGCGGGGAAAAAGCCGGATTTAACACCCTGTGAAAGCCATATGCGCCGTGCACAAGGAGCAACTGTTGTTTGCCTGTAGAGCTAAGGGCTGCCGTGCCCAAACCCTTCTTCCTCTCATTCCTGCTAATGGTATTAATTGCCATTAAAGTTCACACCCGCTGATGTGCAACCCAGGGACCCACATGTCCGTCGGTCACCTAGATCAATAGGCTGAGGCCAGAGCAGGCATTGATTTCGTTGTGTAATTCCCTCGGCCCCTCCAGCTTTCCTGGCTCCCATCCTGCCCCCACTCCCACTTCCCACTCCTGCAGTCTCCCTTGACTGCAGTCGTAGCAGGGGCCTTAGGGAGTGAGCAATTAATGGCATCAGGAACGCACCTCCCTTCCAGATGGCCAGCCTGGCTTTCACGGGCATTTCTCCCTTTTTCCCTTCTCTGCTCATGAGAAAACGAACGCGGCTTCAAACCCCAATCCCGGCTCCGGGAAACCATCGCATTGCCCAAATTTAAGACAACTTCTGCAGATTAAAATGCTGGAACAGCTGTGAGGCGATGAAGTGAAGGAGGGAGAGGGAATAGGGTCATCTTCTCCCTTCCCCCTCGCCCAAGGTGGCACCAGGCAGAAACGTGGCTTAAAAGGAAACTAAATCAGGAATAAATCCCGTATTTGTCTGGGATATTTTCCTTGGCGTCCCATTGGAAACAGCGTTTCCCAGTTCTGGCAGTCCATCAGCCAAGGACTGGGGGAAAGTGGGGCAGAGGGCAGGAGAAGCATCCCAGCTCGTGTCCCATGCCCAGGGCACGTTTGAGCCCTGGGTTGGTTCAGAGCAGGCTTTGGATGCGGCTGGTCCCAGGAGCATTGCTCAGGCCGGATTTCTGTCTAAGCACTCGCTAACAGCAAGAGACTTGAAGTCAGGACCGATTTTTTCCAGCTGGGTTGGATGGGTCAGCTCCCCTGTAGCCTCCCTGTCTGAGAGACGGAGAGGAAGCGGCTCGTGATGAGCAGCAGTGCTCGGCCAAGGCAGCTAGGTGAAAACGAGCATGTGAATACTTGCACGGGTAGGGAGCTGCTTCTATGCGGATGGAGCAAAGGGCAAAAGGAGCTCTTGCAGCTGTTGGAAGCTCTCCAATCCCTCTGGCTCCTTGGCCCAGGCTCTTTCCAGAGGGCCAGTGTCCCATCTGGAGGCAGACAGAGGGAAAAGGGCCTTCGGAGGGTTGGGGATGCTTCAAGGCGCTTGATTTTCCCATCTGCTGTTCTTCAGGCAGCCGAACTGTTCCTTATCCCCTCAATATATTCAAGTCAGAGTGAGTCATCCTCCCTGCCAGGACTCTAACCTGCAGTAATGAGATGTAAATCCTTGCATGACCTATTATATTAGCTTATGCTATATCACACATCTGCCTGGATTAGGCGGGAGGGAGATGAAACGTCCCCCGGTAGCAGCCAGCCCCAGACAAGCCGGTGGAAGTTAAGAGGATCCTCTCTCAGCATTGACACCTGATTTGAATAGGATGCAAGCAGTTCGGTTTCCTCTGTCACGGTGACAGGGATCATTTCAGCTCTCCTTGCCAGGTAATAGGAGAACTGGCTCCAAAGCAGCAGCTGGAAGCTCTCCCCTCATGCAGGGCTTCATGTGATGCTCCAGAGATCCCTGCAGGGGACCGGAACTGACCAGGATTCCTCCCATCACTGCCACATAGGGGCAGCCGCCCGCTCCTGGCATAGGGATAAGGCACAGTGGCATCAATCCATGATGGTGGCAGCTGGGATGGAGCTGAGAGCTCAGCATCCCTTGGGCAGGAGCTCCGGCCAGTGACAGAGTGGCCTTGGAGACAGTGAGGGACACTTGCCCCCTTTCTTAGAGGTCCCCAGCAGCAAAAAAGCAATAGAACAGGCTTTGATTACACCTTAATACTGATACTGATACTGTTACTAATACTAATACTAATACTAATGCTAATACTAATACTCTGAGCTGAAACAGAGAGCAGCTGGTGTAGGTGTGTTGTGTGCCCTTACTGGTGCAATTAGCTCCTCTCTGTAAACTCCTTTAGCTGTAAGAAGGCAACCATCACTCTGTGACAGCTGTGAAGAAGCTGTTAAGAAGATGCTGAGGTGCTGAAGTGCTGAGGTCAAATGCAGTGGGATCTTGTGAGGGAGAGCTTGGCCAGAGGGTCCTGGAGCTGTTTGGGACCACCACAAGCTTCAGCTGCCAAGAGCTCAAGAGAAAATGTCATAGAATAGAGATAGAATATAATAGAAGCATGGAATGGTTTGGGTTGGAAGGGACCTTAAGGCTCATCCAGCCCCAACCCCTGCCACGGGCAGGGACCCCTTCCACTGGAGCAGCTTGCTCCAAGCCCCTGTGTCCAACCTGGTCTGAGCTCTTGACATAGCATCCCTTCAAAGAACAGCGGGTTCCCTTCTGACCAGAACTCGTGGGGGTAAAGTGCTGCTGCATCAGGGAATAGAGCAAGGGTAGGGAGAGGGTGGTGTAAATGATCAAATGAATGACTTCCTTTCGTGGTACTCAGATGTAATTCAATGAAGCGAAATGCATCTGGAGTTTGCCTTGGCTGCGGAAGGTGCAATGCAACGCAGCGCTCGGCTTGCTATGGAAATGAAATCAGAGCTGCCTTGTTGTGACCTAGGGAAGCCATTTCCATGTGAAACCTTCCAGCTCCTATAGAACCAAGCCTCTGAGTGCCAAAAATCTGTTGTCATCGCCTAAGGATGAGGTCCCAAAGGGAGGAGGGTCATTTCTGTTCTTATTTGATATTAAGCCTTCGTTTTATTCAAGGAGAGTGGTTTATCACGTAGGCTCTGTCACACGTCGTGAACACTTACTCCTTTTCAAACCCCCTTGTGTTTAATTGCATCCTGAGCTGTGGGGCGGCAGCAGAGCTGCCCTCAGCATAGACATCACTGTTTGTGCTCAGGAGGAAGAAGTCCTTCACAGGGTCATGCCCATCTCTCCTCTAGAAGTACAAAATACTTTTACATTTTAACTGTATTTTCACCTTATTACAGTATTTTTACATTTCTAGCATTTTTTTGATCATGAACGGTAGAGTTAAATTGATAATGGCCCTGGGCTGGCCTAGCAGAGCATCCCCTCAGTGGGACCTGGGAAGGGAAGCTGGGATGCTGCTCAGCTATCCCCACATTCCCTCTGAGCCCCCTCGTCTCATCACGGGGCTGAGTGTGGGTTGCCCAGATTCACTATTTGAGCACAGGATTTCTTTGTGTGGGATGGGAATGGCCCTGCCAGAGCTGTGTGCAGGGACAGGCAGCCTCTGCCCAAGGGATGCAGGCTTTGGGATGCTGCGGGCGCATCCCTAGAAGAGGAGGGTGACGAGGCAGGGGAGGAGGTCACAGCACAGGCCAGGGTGGTTGTAACCCCTGCCCGAGCAGCGATGCTGTTGGGGGGTAAGGAGGAAGAGGAGGGAGGTGTTTGGGGTGCGGGTTGGCAGAGCCTGCACCCAAGCAGTGACACAAATCCACCCGGACAGACACACGGAGCATGTAAACAGGCACATGGGGACACCATGTGCTGCCTCACTGCCGGTGGTGCAGAGCCAGCCCGGAGCAAAGGCACACGCCAGCCGGAACACACACACGCACAGCTTTCCCACGGGGGATCTTTCCAGCCTTGCCTTCATTTCCTGGAGTGCTCCGAAGGAAAAGGCAGAGCAGGATGAGGTGAACGGCACGGAGCGGTGCTGGGAATGGCTTTGTGCTATAAATAGTGCTGGTGATAAAGCCAGGCGGGGGGGGGACACACACACACACACACACGACGTGCGGGCAGGGCACAGATGCCAGGGCTCTGGAAGCCCGCGCATCAGGGATGGAGCAGAAGGAGCCTCGTCTGGCCATGATGAGAGCTGGTAGATTGCTCTGAGCAGCACTGAGTTAGGCATTAGGGCAGCTTGGGAGGGGGCACCGTGCACCCCCTCCTCTTGGGATGGATGCTTTGCAAACCCTAGGAAATGGGAAGCAGGGAGGAATTGCAGCTGGAATTGTGCTGGGAACAGATGGGCGCTCCGGTTCCCTTTGAAGTTTGTTGAGGGAGGGGAAGGCTCCCTGCACCCCTGGGGTAAGGGGAGAAGGCAGGGCTGGGATGTAGGGAAGGGTCAGAGCTAAAGGTCAGAGCATCTCTGCTGGGAGCAGGGATGGGACGCGCTGTTCCAAGAGGGAGCGGGAGGAAGCAGGTGAAGGAGCCGGGATAGGGAAGGAAAAGCAAAGCTCCTTCTGCCCCAGAGCCAGGGCCTGGCTCGCAGGAGCTGTGTCTCCTGGCAAGCCATGTGGCAAAGGCAGAGGGAGAGGCAAAGCAAGTCCCTTTGTGCCGTGTCACAGGCACCCCGGCGCTCAGCAGCAATCGCTCCCTGCCTGCTGCTGCTGATTCACACTGAGAACTTGAGGCAGGATGGGAGCTGACACAACTGGGCCCGGTGCCCATCTCCTTGTCGCTGATGGGAAGAGGAGGAGGAGGAAGAGGGGACACATTGTGAGCCAGCACCCAAGGGACACGGTAGCCCCCGGGCATCACGGAGGAGCCGGCAGCCTGGATCTTCCCCAAGCTGCTGATGGGTTCAGAGACGATGGGAACAGACCCCAGTCCCTAAGGAGAAAGCACCTCTTGGGATACAGGCTGTCCTTGGCTGGGCATCAATGGACAGCAGCCCAGAGTGGGGGAGACCCAGTAACAGGAGTCAGGAGCAAACAGCCCTGCATGGGGGAACTGAGGCACAGGCGCTGATACCAGGAGGGGCTTGGCAGGGCTCAGCCTCCTTTCTGCAGCGAGCAGGATTTGTTACAGCAGTCCCTGTCAGCATCCTCCTGCTGCATCCTGCGATGCTGAGGACCCCAGTGTGGCACCAAACCCCTCCAAAGCTCCCCTCTGCCCACGGGACTGAGCACAGGACCTGGTGGTAGATGCCATTTAGAGGAAAACCCAAGGTCTGGCCGAGTTTTGGGTTAGGGTTTTGTCACCATCACAACAAGGTGCTGGGTATTGCTCACCATTGCAACAGCATCTTCCTTGCAGGCTTTGCCTGCAAATGACTTTAATCTTCATAAGCCCCAAAAGTAAAGCTGCTTATACGGCTGGGGCCTGCTGGAGCACTAGGAGGAATGGGAGATGCAGGGGTTAGCCCAGGGGAAATAAAACCTGTGGTGGATCAAGCCCCAGCACATCCCTGACCTGTCTCAGGGGCAGGAGCACTCAACTTCCAAACGTACCACTGCTGTGCCACTCCATCCTCCTTCCCACCCTGACCTGAGCCGTACCTGCTGTCCCAGCGCTCCCTATCTTTCCCTTTGATCATTCTTGCCAAGAGGAATCTCAGTCTCCATCCTGGCCCAAAGCAGACCCAGAGCTCCTGGCTCCAGCTTGTGCAGCTGGTAAAGCTGATGCCCTGTGCATCGTTTAACACTGAATAATTCTGTGGATGAAGGGAACTGTTATAATCCTGCCAGACACCACCTCCATCCTTCAAGGCAGCAGGGACTCCATAGGGACACCTCCTTCAGGGTGCAGGATACGGGGAGTCCCATTGTGCGGATGCCTTCAGCTCCTTGGCTGAGACAAGCAGGGGAGGGAACAAGCCCCAAAAAGTATCCCCACATCTTCCACCACTTCATCCAAGCATAGAATCCTAGCCTGGTTTGTGCTGAAAGGGACCTTAAAGCTCATCCATTTCCAACCCCTGCCAAAGGCAGGGACCCCTTCCACTGGAGCAGCTTGCTCCAAGCCCCTGTGTCCAACCTGGCCTTGAACACTGCCAGGGATGGGGCAGCCAAAGGTGGAAGACGAAACCTGGCTTAAAGGGGAGCTTTGGCAGCATCATCCCTGCACCAACCTCACCCGCTCTCATGAGCAGGATGGAGCCAAACTGCTCACCCCAGCTCTGTGGTGACTGCCCAGAGATGTGGGGCACCATCCCCACGGGAGCAGCGAGCAGGATGTGCCGCGTGCGTCGGGCAGGGGGGTTTGGTTGTCGTGTTCTGTTTTTTATTACAGGTTGAATCTCACAGTCGGTAGCATTACATGAGAATAAAGCACTGGACAGGACTGGAAAAAAAGGCCTCTGGAGACAGCATGCAAACATTGCGACGAGTTTAAAGCAAAACAACCCAAAAGGAAAGCGGCTCGCGGGGCCGCGGCTCGGCGGCGGCTCCCCTGTAACCATCACTTCTGTCGCTGGGGTTTCCTTGTGTCCGGTTCATTGGCTGAGTTTATTATTATTCTTTTTCTATCGATCTCCTCCTCCTCCTCCTTCTTTTCTTTTTTTTTTGTGTTTTCTTTTAATTACATTAAAAAATAAGTTTCGTACTTTAGGAAAACGCCAGCGCGGGGCTGGGCCCTGCTGCAAATCATAAAAAACAGTGAAAAAAACCCCAACAACAACAAAAAAACCCAAATTTTGAAAACAAAAATCCCCACCCCCCCAAAAAAAAAAACCAAAAAAAACCCCTACAACCAGGGAAAAGGAAAAAAAAAAAAAAAAAAAGCCACCAAAAACCAGTGGAAAATTAGAAAAATCAGGAGCTTTGTTGCTTTTCCTTTTCAAGCATCTTGTCATTAGGATGCAGTTGGTGTATGCCAGCTGCTGCCTGATGGTGTTTCCCCAGTAGCATTTTCCTTTCTACGTGTCTTGAAGGACAATGGCAGATTCCTCCTCCACACATGTGGCCAGAGAATTTCAGTTTTCCACCCAAATGAAGTGGGAGCATGTACAGCTTCATTACATGAGCAGGAGTGGGTTGTATACAACAGTGTTGTGAGTGTCCCCTTCCCCATCACCTTAGTATCGGTAACTCTCTGCCTGGATTGAACCAATGGGCTTATCTCAACCTTTCTTAATAGATGTAATTGAAGGCAGGAGATCATTTTAATTTAGGAGCTTTATTATCCTCTCCACCGTGGTTATCACCTGTATGTCTGTGAAATACATGAAAACATTTTGAAGCATGCGGAACGAAGGTCACCTTTGAGAGGTATCTTGCAAAGTTTCTTTCCTTGGGACAGGATTTGTTTCTTGTTAGAAAGCTTGTAGCTCTATTTAAGCTTTTATTATTTTTTGTAGTCCATAAAAGCAGTAGAAAGATGTTGTAGCCTTGCTACATAGCCTGCTTTGTCGTGCTTGAGAGCAGTTTTTGTCCCCTTGACCTTGGTGAGAGTTTGGATGAAGTTGCAGCAAAAGAATATGGCTTAAAATATAGAGTAGAGGGTGATGTTTGTAAATCTATGATAACAAATAAATCTAAGTAGCCTTTTGAGAAGTGTTTCTTAAGGAGCTTGAACAGTGAAGAGGACTGGTATTTTATTTAATTTTAATAGATTATGATCATTCGTCTATGCAGAAAATTTAATTCATTTCTGCACCAAGCTTTATTTTGGGCTTACAAGACTTCAATGCCTTTAAAAAACACCAGTCTTGATTTACAGGCTCTAAGGTGTAATATAAACACTTTGAAATGCAGACAGCAACATTAAGTTACCTAAAAAAAGTAACAGCAAAATGTAGTATCTGTGATAGTATCAGCATGCCAGATAGCATAGCACCTGAAACTTCTTGGGAGGTTTTCTTACAGCCCTGTTGGCTCAGACCTTGTGTGGATCATCTTTTGCACGTTTTTCAAGTCAGCAGGACTGCAAACAAGGATTTAGAGACTGTAAAGTGGTAAAATTGCAAAGGAGAGAGTGGAGCTGGAGACAAGGGACTCTGATATTTAGTTTCTTTTTCTTGGCGTTGTTAGACTCCCAAATGACAACGTTTCTAGTTTTCTAGCACAAAGGAGGCCTCATGCTGTTCAGGATCTACTGTAAAGTTCTAGTACAGATCATTCTGTATCCCAAACAATTTATCTAGTTCAATGATATTTTTATTTCACAGCTACAGTTTTATAGACCCTAGTCTAATAGATGGTATTTTTGGAAACCTCCCGTTTATCTAACAATAAAAGCCAGGATGGAGTATCAGCTTCCATTTAGATTTTCCTGAATTCTCTCCCATTAAATCAATAACATTATTTTTTAAAATTATTAAACTTTATTTTGCTTGTAAGGAGAAAGGCTAAAAAAGAGAAATTAAAATACTATTTAAAACAAATACTGAGGCATAAAAAAAAAGTCAGTAATTTCAATTAAATTAAATAATCTGGGTGGGTTTCTTCATAACATTTACATCATTATAAAATGCAGTTTTAATTGCAGGAATGCAGCTGATTTAAAACCTATACTGTAAATGCTGGAAGTAAATGTGAGCAGCCCATTGTAATTTTTGGTTTATACACATCATTAGTTTATGCACAACTCTTATGTCTTAAATCCAAGCTGTTGGGAGGGGGACCGGGAGAGTGGAGGGAGAGAATCGTATGAAAACCCCTTCTGACAAACTGACAATATCAATATATGACCTCCTGGGTTTTGATTAGACCCAACTACCTGAAAGGAGCTTTATGCACATAACCAGTTGCGGTAGCACTTTCATTTCTGTCACAGAGGTCTAAATAAATGAATTGGCCATCTGCAATTAATTCGCATTGTACAAATAGTTTGAAGACTGAGTCGTCTGTCTTCCGAACAGAACAGTCTATTTTTAGCTTTTCAAGCAAGCCTGTTTTGTGTTCTTTGTGGAGTCAGCGACATTCTTTCAATTTTTCAGCTTAATTAACACAAAAGAAATTGTAATCTGAGGAGGCAGCAGAAACAAGAATCCCCTGAAAACCATGAATTTGCAAGAAAGCAGAAGATGGCAGCTTTGCAAAAGATAGCTGGCAAAAAAGAAAGCAGAAAGTTCAGAGCAGTTTGTGGGATTTTGGCTGGGTGCTATAGAAGCTAAATTTATACATACAGTCTGTTGATTTACAGTGAGTGCTCACAGGTCTTGCAACTGATTTTGGATTCTATCTTCTGAAAACGCAGGCCACAGGAAAAAAACATTTCCACATGAGATAATAGCTACAACAGAGGAATACTTGTGAATAAAGGAGATTCTGTAGAATTACGTATATACATCTGGCCTGGGTGTGAACGTTGGTGCATGCTCCTGGGATGGTTGAGAAAACATTAAAACATCTCCAGATGGACTTTATGTGCTTGCAGTTGTAGGTAAATCCTTATTTCGAGCTCAGATACGTTCATAAGTATGTCCTTTTTATTAGTGCATTGCCCTGATAAATGCAAAAATATCCATGTATCACAAGATGTATTCTGTGCTACATCAGTTAGAAGATTTGTAGCGATCCTTTGAGAATAGGAAAGTACAGCTTACTGCTCAGAGGGATTTGAGCTAAAATGTGAGTTCTAGGTACAAGAAAAGGAAGTGAAAAGCTGAATAAACACAGAACACAAATTGCAATCAGTGCATGTTCAGAAATAGTAGTTTGAAATAACAATGAGATTTCTGTGCTTGCTGCAGGTGCTTTTCTGTTTAGAGGTATTAAATACACAGCACTAGCATTTGTTGTGCATTAATGTTATGCGTGTGTAACATGTAAGCTTCCCAATTAAATACCTTCCCAAATATCCATTTGTGGGTGCTTGTTTGAAATATGCAAACAGAAGGAGAAACAGTCATAAACTTTCAGCCTCCCCTCTTTTAATCCAGGCAAAGAGCTTGAAAGCCTAAAGTACAACTCCAGAAAGCATTCCAGGGACATCAGCAGCCCTGCTAAGCTGGTGGCCACAGCAGCACAGGGAGCATGTATTCCTTCAACAACTGGTGCACCTGTAGCCTTGTGAACCATGTGCACCATCATTTAAAAATAACATGTAGATTCCAAGGTTTATAACCTGGAGTACTGAGAGGTATTTAGCTGCCTAAAAATACAGCAAAGTTCTGAATGGGATTATTTTTGCAAATATTCTGTTAATGGCAAATAGAACCAGCTGAACATCAACCTGCATCTTTAGATACAAAAATACCTTTTGAAATCTGGTCTCCAATTGCTTTTGACAACTATTCCCCAACTGATTTCACCAGCCCAATTGTTCCAAGTATCAACTTTATCTGGTTCTGTCCCAGTACTTGTGTATAAAGAAGTCATATGACACGTTACAGAAAAAGGTATTTTTTAACAAGCTGAATTTAGTTCCCAAAACTTTTAAGAACCTTCGAGTGTAGCAAATTAAAGTAGAAGCTGTGACTGACTTCTGATTAAGGTACAGTTAATTCTGCAGTTTGTTGCAGAAACAGACTCCTGCAGGTTGCCACTGACTTCTCTAGCTCTAACCAGTTTTGCTGTACCAGAGCCTCACCTCTCAAAATAAGTGCTGGGGGAGATTCCTTTCACTGCTGAGGGTTTATAATACTGTATCCTACTTTTTCCTTCACTGTAGAAACAGGCTTTATTTTCCATCTGTAAATGAAAAGCGCAGCTGAGCAATTGGGGGGGGGGGGGGGCAGACAGGAGAAACTTCAATGTTCTTACTAAGAAACAATAAGGAAGTTATAAAGCAGCTGCAAAGCCCCTGTGAAGCATTAAGAAGGTGTGTAATTGGCATGTGCAATCAGCTAGCAACGATGCTGGAAATAAATGGGAATGGTGAGCAGTGGTGGGACAGTTGGTTTGCTCACCTAGAGCCTTGGGAAACCTGAGTAAGGGAACCTGTAAGTTTCTTTAAAAGTCATCTCACTCGGTTTAACTTCAAGGTTTCCACAGTGCCAGATTTCTTATGCGGTTCTACTTACAGGCAGTATGGAAGCTGCTGATCAACACTTAAAGTTGGTGATCAATATTAAATAGTAAAAACCTAATAATAAAATAATCAGTTTGCATTCTTTTGCTTGAATTTGCCCTGTGAATTTGCCCCCACAATGCTAAAGGAGATAGAGGAAAGTTAACATTTATATCATCTTTTTCAGTAGCTAAAAGAAGAAGAAGGTGACAGACATTACTACTCAGTGAACTGGACTTTAATTGTTAGAGTTTTAGTTACAGAAGTTTTCTATTCTGACTAGTATGCAGGCATGCCTTTTGTGTCTAAGGGCTAAGCATACTCATAATACTGATGCATTAATATGCATTCACTGCTTTGATTATTTTCTAAGATTTGTGGGTGTTCATTAAACAATTTCAGTGCATTAAAACCAAAAAGATAGATTTCTGTGGTCTCCATAAGCTTAAAGTTTTGGATCTTCGTTTAAGGAGAAGTAAATTCAATTCTTGAAGTATGGTTAAATACAGTAACAAAACAGGAAGTATGTCCTAAAGTATGTTTGGTTGAAACCCCATGAGAAAGTCTATTTAAGGATTCTTCTGTGAGGATGTAAATTCTGAAATACCTATGTAGTTTAGCAGTTGTAAAATATGTGAGGTAGTCAATCATACCTTTGGCTTTTGCACTCAGCCAGGTTGCTTGCCAGCATAAGCAAAGACTTAAAGGCTTATTTTTAAGACATTTCAGACAGGATCTAGTGTGAACCTTTCACTTCATCCATAATATCCTAAATATTAATTATTCCTGAAAGCAATCAACCAAATTTGTCACTTCTAAAGACAGCACGAAGGTGTCTTGTGCTTCATCTGTTGTATTCTTGCATGCTTGTCTCTTAAATAAAATACTTTTTTTTTTTTTCGGAATGCAAGGCATAATCTGTTGATCATTTCTTTAGAAGTTCTGCACCCAGGATATTATCTGTTGAGTCATAAGTCAAGTCTATAGACTGCTGTATTGTTAAATAACAGTGAATATAGCACCTGGACTGTGGGCACTGAGCGCTTCAGCAAGTAGAGGAACAAAGTCCTCCATGCCCTTAAGGATTCAAGAGAATTGTTTGGGTAATTGCCCGTGCACAGTCCTTTTCCATACTCTTAGCTCTGAAAATATAATCCTCAACAGAAGTGAAGAAAAGTATTCCCTAAACATCTGTCATCAGCTGGAAACTAATGTTCTTGTACAGGGAGTTCTGCTACAGGCCTCTCCTCAAAGTCAGCAGGCTCAGTAGCAGTGTCAAGAACTGTGTAACAGCAAAATTTTAACTAATCTTTAGAAATTGGCTGGCTCACTTTCCGTGAGGAATGGCCAGAAATCAAAGCTGGATAGTGTTGTTCAGCTGTCCCATCCATTTGCATTCTTCATTCCCTTGGTCTTCCCTGCACCTCTTCACAGGCTCTGGACTGAATCCTTTACCTCTCTGCTTCACATGCAAGTCACACAAGAGGTCATTGAAGAAGATTGAGAAGAGGTTTCACTGGTGTTTTGGGGATTTGTTTAATTTTCTTCACAGATGTTACCTTGTTACGGCATCACGTGTGAATATGAAGGCAGTCGTCATGTACCGTATGCATGATGAATCAGGTAGCTTCAGGGCATGTTCAACATAATGCATCCATTTGGCATAGATAGCCTTCTCATTTAGGAGTCTGGGTAAGCAGACCAATGGTATTTGTGCATGTAGTTTGTTCTGCACGTCCACAGTGGCCCTTTGGTCAGATCATATCTGAAAAAAACCCCTCACAATTGGTGGTTTTGTTTGTTCAGTTGATGCTCTTTACTGTACTGAGAGAATACTACTTGTTAGTCTCCATCTGTGTGAGCCACATCAAAACACAGATGAAGCACTCCAGCAGCCTAGCTCTCCAGCAATAAGTAGCTCTGGTGCTTCATTATTTTATCTGCAGACAGTGCTGGCTCTAAGGCTCATTCTTTGTTCCATGCTTCATAATCCTCAATAGGAGCTTCTGATTATAATTTAAAGTTGTCTTCACTGCTTTCATGAAGGGGGAAACATTCATGTTCATGAAGAGGAATCACAGAAGGGTCACTAGGTCTTTTCCTGTTCCTCCTCTTCTCCGAACTTTATGGATGCTTACTGCCAGTGCAAAACTCAAAGATGCTTTTTGCACAAAAAATAAGAAGTGAGGGGCCACGTGAGGCAAAAGCTATGGGTTTCAACCCAGCACAAATCCCTGGGTCAGAACCTGGAGCTCAGCCTCCTGTTCTCTTATTGAGGACTTGCCTGGTCTAATAATCAAAACTGAAAGGGCCTGGCCTTTTAAGGGAGGGAGAAACCTAAGTGTTTGTGGCTTACACCAATTTGGTGGGAGTTGTGGCTGCTTGGCTGGTTTGAAGTATTTTATCCTAGCTGCCATAGTTTCTTCATGAGGCTCCCTCATTTTACACTGGGCAGTGCCAAGAGAGCAAGACAAAATGTCTGTAATTGAGGGAGTTCTGGTAAGTGATATACTAGTTGAAAGTCTCTATGTTTAGGACCTTGATATTCTAAGTATGCATTTTCATAAGTGTAACACAGTAACTTTTCACCTTATAGGGAGTCATAGACCTTTCTGCCAACAACAAATTGCAGTGTCCTCTCAATATATTGCTATGCTGCTGCAAAGCCCATCAGACAGTAGAGGGAGCACAAGTTAACCATCACTTTTCACAGTGGCATGGGATAGGAGCACTAATTGTACATGAAACAGGAGAAATGGAAAAAAGAAATAGGGTGAATGCCGTGTTGCTTAGTAGTGTACTGGAAGTGAATGAAAGGGCTGGAGGGAACAGGTTAAATGCCTGAGTATGAGGGAGTGAGGAGCTAAATACGGCACCTTAATACGGCACATGGCAAGAGGCCAGATCTGTTAGTTCGTAGATCTTAACTTGCTTCCAATATTTGGGGTTGAGCAGGATTAAAAACCAGGAGGGGAGTTTTCTGTGGTTCTGGTTTTGACAGTAATGGAATCTCTGAGGAGTAATTCGAATGCTGTGGCATCCAAACCCGAATTCTCATTCTGTGGGACCTTAGGATCGAAGCCGCAGCTCAGCGTCATATCTTCGGTCCATTTGTACCAAACATTTGATAACTGTGCCCTCTACAAAATAATTCATGTGTGGCTAGAAAATGTAGGCAGGTCTGTCTGGAAATAAAGTGTAGAACTGTGACAGGTGATGTTCATATCAAGAGTTGTGCATGAGTTTAGCTTCTAGCCCTGGTTTCAAAAACATAGCATCTCCAAGGTCCACTTTTCTGTGTTTGTCCTGTTTACATTACACAGTACCAGAGCTAGGACAAGCTACTGAAATAGAAGGTTTCTTAGGAATTAGCTGCGTAAATGACTTTGTTATAACTGAGGATATAAATGACAGTGACATTTCTATAACAGACTTTCCAGTATAAAAGATAGAGTCTGTTGTCTATGAACACTCAGAAAGCTTTACCATGAAAAATTACAACAATCAGGGGTTAGATGTTACATTTAGAGAAAACGTAGGGCAAGATGCATGAACCTATTGCTTTTTTTCATTGCCTTTTTTTCAAGTGAAATGACTTGAGCTGAAGTTAACTTTTTACTACTTAAGAAGATTATGTGGTTCATAGAAAAATAATTCAAACTGCTTAATTTTTAAAGCTTTTTAATAAGAAAACTTCAAAGAGATTCATTTTAGAGTAGGATTCAAGTAATGTAGGTAAGGTAGTTAAATATTCCCTCAGTGAAATGCAGTTTGAAAAATAGACATTCATGGCAGCTATACAAGTATTTCTATAGATTCTTATCTGTAAGAACAGCAACATATTTCTTTTTTTAATTAAAGATCATTATAATTGCTAATGTATGATTGTTTGGAGGCATATGTGAGTCAAACTGTGGTTTTGAGAACACCGTTTTTGAGAACATCTTAACCTTCACCGAATCGTTCACCCTGTGTGTAATGTCTGTGCTGAATTGAAACATAGGCCCATGTTGGAGATTCCCTTCATCCTTGCCAAGGAGAGGAGCACCTCCAAGAGGACAAATGAAAAAGCTGGGAATCATTCAGAATAATTGAGGAACAGGATTTTGTAAGACAGAGACCATTGTGCAGAGAAGCTGATTAGCAATTTGGGAAAGGAACAAAACAAAGAACCTTTGAAACCAAAGCAAAGGAGCAGAAGAGCAGCTCAGATTATTTAGGGAAGAGATGTTCTTCACAGAGAAGAAAAACTTTCTAGAGAGCAGAGGCAGACTCGTTGCTGCTAGAAATGGCATAATCAGGCCAAAAGGTGAAGTGAGCCTGTTTGGTTTTTCTATGTATTTGTTCCTTGTTTATGTATTTCTGTTAGCTCTTTTGTTGTTTGGGAGTGGGGGGAGTGTTTTGGTGTTGGGGTTTTTTTAAGACTTGGATCTCTGTGAGTAGAGGTTCTTTTGCTAAGCCTATATTGCTTTCTTTCATAGTCTTTTAAGGATACTACTGGAAAAAGTTTCTCACAGCCAGTGTAGCATATGGTAATGTACTGAAAGAACTGTCTCCAGAAAATTATTCCATAAGTGTTGATGTGTCCAGATAGCGGCTTACACCATGGAGTGCTCTTCAGCTCCGGTCTTCAAAGCTAGCCAGTAGTGATTCATTCATGATGTGTATCTGTCTAGACATGAGAACTTGATGCAACAGAAAGGTTTCTTACTCAAGTATTAAGAGACTGTACCAATTACATAATTGTTAGCTAGCTCAGGCGCTCTCAAGTCATGGTAGCTCATTACTGTCATCATCCTCTCTGCAGACCACTTTGGAGTGTTTGGATAAAGACAACACATCTGCTTCTACTGCCCCTCACCTGAGTTGTTTGCCTCTACTTATAGGTTTCACATTGATGCTTCCATAAAGAGATCTCCTGGAGGACACTCTTGAGGGCAGTGAGATCCATTTTCTTAGCCAGTGAACACACAGTTTCAGCACTTCACATTCTAAATTTCATAATATAATCTTAGTTTCAACTCTCTGCTAATTGGAATTCCTGTATCCATCTTTAGGCAAGGAATTTCTTAGCCTTTTTAACTTCAAACAGTACGGAGCATAAACAGGTCATGGAAAAATAGCATACTTACAAGTCTTTACTGCACAGTTTCATCTTGTACCTTGTGTATCTTACATTGGATCACTATCCCTATATCCGTCAGCTCTTCATGCCTTCCCTCTGATTAGCTTGGCCAGTGTGTGCTGATGTGGTCCTTTTCATAGAGGGTCTGAAGTTCGTTCTGTCTTTTTTTCCCCTCCAAGCCAGCTTTTAGGGTGGAAAAGAGTGAATTCTTATGAGTGCAAGTTGGGTCTGTGCTGGTAGATCATGATTACTGTTCCTGCTTTGTGGCCGTCATTGTTCAGCTGGGTACAGAGTCTGTCCTGCAGCATGAATGCATGATTCACCATGGAGGAGGGCATGAAACAGAACAAACACAAACACACCTAATAGCCAAGATGATGTTCACAAAATAAAATGGGGTTATAATTTTTATGGAGAACTGTTTTTGGTGTGTCACAATTGCCATGGTCCCTTTTGCCTGCCGGAACTGTGAATTTATGAAC
>JBCJKH010074235.1:0-33219 GCA_039877255.1 Loriculus beryllinus | reverse complement strand
AACAAAGGTTTTGGTTTTTAATCTATGTACTTCTGAGTCCTGTTATTCATATATATGCTATAGAAGAAAGGAAATGAATACAGAAAACATTTACATGAAAGGACTTACCCTATATTGATAGCTGAGATTCCTGACACTGTTTAATTTTTGACACAAAAGGTATCAGAAAAGACTCAGCAGCTCTGTTATGATGCATAGGCTGATATGATGGGTGAAATTCAGATATAAAAGTTATTTTACATTGCTGTTATTCAACCTTGCTACAAAGACTACAGTGGAAGAACTTATCAACAGATATGTCATTCAGGATCAACATATCCTCTGCGTTATCGTCTTTAAACCTCTAAGTCTTTAAATGATTCTGGTACACTGTGTCACAATATTTTAGCATCTTACTTGCCACGAATGGGCAACTCTGATCAATGAACAAGTTATTACTTCAGTGCTGCCTCTCAGATAGAGGCAGACACGAGTTTAAAATGTTAGTGCAAACAAAACATTTATATCAGCAACATGCTGTATTTTGCATCAGCAATGCCTTGACAGTATGTGTCCAATCAGGCAGTTATAACAATGGACAATTTTTAACTTGCAAAGCACAATAATTCTGTGTCTGTCATGTTCATGTCTTTTTTCCACTAAAGCTCAAGATTAAACGTATTTACTTCACAACTGGGGAAAGCTAAAGGTTTATGCATATGCATAATTATGGGCGCTAAGCTTCCAGCTAACAATTAAGCCATTATAACTCTGCATGTATGATGAAAGTATGCGCATATTCTTGGGCTTTTAAGTGTCCAAAGCATCTTCTCCAAAGGAAACTCTCTCAACCAAATTACTAATGGGTTTTTCGGGGAAAAGCTTTGACAAATGCTGCTGCTGCAGCTTAAGAAACACTGTGTGGATCTCTCCACTACACCTTGCTGCCAGTGGTAAGGGAGATGCAGAACCCAACATACACCCAGACCGCTTTCTCACATCCTACACTGCCAATAAAAGCAAATGTAAGCTCAGCTACCTGTCTGTGAACTGAAGCCCCAGGCACATGGTTCTTGCAACTCTGCTATGAGGCAAATAAAATTCAGCAGGTAAGTAATGAACAGCTGGAGGGCAGCGGTATTTTAAATTGCAAACAAGGATCACGTTAGGTGGATTAGCAGAAACACCATGACAGTTTACATTCAGGAAGTAGGTGGTGCATAGACATTGTCAGCATCTTAATTTCAATATTTCAAAAGCATTTTCTAGACACATTCAGGAAAAGGTCCTCCATACCCAAGTCAGCTCTAGTTGCTGATTATTGTTACTAACACCTTCCACAAGTCAGGGGCAGCCCTCACTGAAATGTGGATACAGATACTGAATCATAATAAATGCAAGGTGAAGCTGCACCAATCTTGTTAATTAAAGACAGTCTACCTTAGTAGTTAAGGGGTACTACTGTTTTTGATTCCTTTAGAGAGAACTTTAAAGTGTCTGCAAATAGAGTTGGGCTTGGAGAGGTTTTAGGTCAGCTGGGAGAGGGAAAATGGCAAAACTAAGTCGGAAAACAAAACAAGACAAACTGAACTACAAGAGAAGCCCACGTCTTCTTTGGTCCTGAAGAATGTAATCTAGCTCTGATTACTCAGGTCACTGAACTAACTTGTGTTTGCTGTCTTGCATCTAGGTCGAAAATATCCGCTAGAGTACAGATAAAAATACAGACTATATGTAATACCATTACCTCATTCATCTCTTCTATATTGGTAATCATGACAATGATGGGAGAACGTTCCTGCCACACCATTCTCCAGAAATCACTGACAGTATTAACTATCGGTCCCTGAGTAGCAATATATACCTTTTCCTCTCCTCCATAGCCCTGCCAACAAAACAACACAAGATCAATTTTAACAGGCATGTCCACCACAACCACAAAGGTTCAGTTTTTAAACAGAGAGCTACCACTGAGTGAAATTGACTTTATGGCATCAGTTCTTCCCCTCTCTCTCTCTCCTGCACATGTGTACATGGAGCAAAGGCACAAGATGGACTCAAATAATTCCAGCAATGAGTGTCCAACAGCCCAGGTGATGCTGGCTAGGTCAAGAGCCTTATTCAAACTTATTCTCCAGTGCCCTGGTCAGGCCAGCTGACAAGCAATTTGAATCAAGAAGTGCAGAAGTGTGGTTTTGTCTGTTCTGAACCTGTACAGTTGCACTTTTAAGATTTGGTTTTCAGTTAATGTAAGCAGGAGAGAAGAGCAATCAGTTCAGCTAGGATGACTTTAAAAGCCAGTGGATGTTGCAATTCTGTTAATATGAACAGTGGCTGATAAAGGCTAGGGAGACACAATAGACTACTGAACTCTTACCCTGATGTAGTTAGCATTGATATAAGAGCTGAGGGGGTCATCCTGATCAGCTGAGGTAAGGCACACTCTGCTGTGAGGATCTGAAAGGGGTAAAAAGATAAGTAATAGTTCATTAGTTGCTCAGAGGAGAGACACAGAGTATTTTGTACAGCAAGACATTTGCATGTATTCATGGCCATCACAACAGATGCAAGGAGAGCTTCCATGTTAAAACGTTACCATAAAAAAAGGTAAAGGATAGTTGGGGTAATTTGGCTGTTTCTGATAGTTTTATCCGCTCTCTGAAGCCTGCTTAATTGCTCTTGTTGCAAAGTCAGTGTGCCAGAGTGAATCTGGAAAATCAATTTTCTGCTCCAGGAAATTATTTCTCAATTTGGTAGGTCAACAGGCTCATTCTGACTTGTAAGACATTAGAATATAGTTTGTGAAATGCCAACAAGCAGCTTTTTTCCAAAACCATAAACACACATTTCTTGCACACAGGTAGTCCAAATGACAGTAACTCTTTCCCTGTTTCATTTTTCAGTGAACTGAACTCCAAGATGTGCTATTAATAAATGCTAATGGTTAAAGAGAAATTAAAGAACATTAACAGTCTCTTGTACTTTTCGGAAGGCTCTTCAGTACTTGAGTTTCCTGCATTGGGGCTGTTTATGAAGCATTATTCTTGTTTGAATAACATAACAAATGAAAGCATTATTCCACCTGTGAAGTTCAGTCCAATTCCCACTGAAGTCAATGGGAGCTGTTCCACTGATTTTAATCGAGCTGACACAGGCCCACATTCATCCACTTTCACCACTACTACACAGTTTGTTATCACTGACAAGAAATACTCTCCTGACAGAGGCCTCAGCAAACAGAACAGTGTACATCATCAGGAGGTTATTAAAAAAAAAATCAAAGATGACTTCTTCGTAAAAAATATCCAGCATGCTTATAAACCAGAATAAAACAAAACATATGCAAAAATTGCACTTTACCCAGTATCACACTGATGTCTAAGCACACAGTAGTTTCTACAGTACTACAAAGACAGACCCATCATGAAATGCTGCCCTAAGCGCAGATTCATGTTATTATGTGATAATATAATCACAATCTGCAAAGTAAAGAAATTAATAAAGATACTGTTTTACCGTACAGAAGTACTGAAACCAGCAAGTTCCTCTCTAAAACAGTTCCCTCCCGCTCAACTTTGCTCACACCTCTAGTGATGGGGAGACTGTGAGACAAGAGATAAAATCTGCCTTTTAATCAGTGATTCTGATAGCATGCAACATGTCACACCATTCAAAAGATGAATGATATTGGCTGCCAGATGTTTATTCAAATGTCACTGGACAGAGTAGTTAGACCCCCCTTGCATGAAGTTCCTTTGCTTGGCTTTTATGCAGTCACCCATGGATATGCTGAAGTCTGAGTAAAATTCCATGATTTTGCCCTACTATTAATTGAAATAATCCTACTTTGTCCACCTCATGATGGGTCTCTTTAGGGAAACATAAAGCAGAAAAAAACTCTAGCAATGGCTGCCACTGACTTTTAAGTACAGGCTTCTTTTAGTATTCTTCAACTGCATTAGAATTTAAGTTACCTTTCATTGTGACTGTTTTATTGCTATATTGACATATATTAAAACATTATTCAGAATATGCTTTTATTTTAAATTATACTTGGCTTGTGACTCTTCTGTTAATGTAGTATACACATTTGCCGTGGTAGTACATTAGTGAACAGTTTCAATCTTATTTCATGTAAGAGAGGCCTATTAACACACTGTTGATAAAAGAACATGCACTGTTTGGTAGACAGTGTAGCTGAAGCTGAGTTGCTTTTAGAAATATATAAACAGGAATAACTCCTCCTTTAGAAAAATTCAGAAGACTTTTAATGAAAGAGTTTTCAGTATGAATTTCAAATTTTCAGTAAAGAAGCATTTAAGCAAAACAAGATCCTACTCTTATTGAAAACACTTATCTTAGAACAAAACCAGTGCACAGGCCAGGTCCAAGATGACAATACACCTTTAAAAAAACAGTAGCAGTCTGTATCATTAAGAAACCAAGTGACGTCAGCTATTTTTTCTACAGCCTCTTTGATGGCCATTTCGTGTTTATAGTATGTCTGACATTTTAGAGGAACTCAGTAGACTTAACTGAAATGTTTTGTATAACTTAAAATGGTACAGAAGCAACAGAGCTACGTAGAAATCTAAAAAGCTTGTCTAGCCATTACTCTTCAGAAAAGGATTCTGAGATTGATATACAACATTATAATAAGTTCTTGCCACTTCTAGAATTCTGTAACAAGAACTTTCTTTTCTATATATTATAACAGTGCCTCCTCCAAATATCTTAGAGAAAAGTTATCATTTTCCAGAAAATGCCATAGGACTCATCCCCAGAAGAGAACTGCCTACAAACAAATTTGCAGTTATGAAATATCCAAATCAACTTCTTTAGCTTGGCATTTTCCCAGAAACACCCTTCTCTCATCAAAAAGCCACCTTCTAAGCCATTTTACTACTAACAGCAAAATTGTAGTAAATTCTTTTTACAGATTCTCCAAAAGAAATACAAATGCGATGAATTACAGACTATTATCATGTCTCTTACTACAATCAACTCTAGGGTTGCAAGTAACTAATTATCACATTATCATGACTGCTCACCTTTTAATGGTGACTGCCTAGTTTGCTTCTCGTGATACAGCTGGTAAGGGAATTTCAGTTACTGTTAAATTCCAACTTTGGGTTTCATTGTAGTTTGATAATCAAGCTTCTGCTGTTCCCTATGATAATGAGTCAGCTGAGTCTGCTGTACTGCAGCTTGTTCAGCAGTTCCTGTCATTACTGCTTTCTAACCTGTAGGAATGCTAGGTAGACAGATACTCAAGGTAGCATAGGCTATGTTTGGTCAGCTCAGAAGCAGAAGTCAGTGGATGATCAAACCCTGAAAAGCACTGGACTCTCCCTCATCTTGCCTTCAGATCAAACGAGCTTGGAATAAGCTTATTAACCCTTGGAGGCATGGTAGGGTAGAAACTAGTTTGCTGGAGAGGTCAATGTGACAAACCAATGGCTGTTAGCAGATACCCATATGACTAAGATGAAGTTTGCAGCAAATAATTGTGATGATTCTTAAAAAGTGATGATTCTTAAAACTGTTTTCAATTCACATCTGTTTGCAACTCTGGAACAGGGTGTTCAAAACAGTAGAAATTCTCATTTTCAGTTTAAACATCCAATAAAAGATATTTAAAATGGATCCAGTTCTAAAAGGACACATCAGATATCAAATTCAGAATATACAGATCACTTTAAAACCTAGCAGTTTGGGTATCTGAAATCACTAGACACTTTCGCAATCTTCTATTACAGCAAAACCAGTGAATTAATACTTGAATGATTCACCTCAGTCATTAGCACAGCAACTGTGAAATGCAGGTGAATATTTTTGCGCTTCTGCTCTAAAGTGGAGTATGAAGTCGTCGGAAGAGTTGTGCACACTGGATCACTGTCTGCAACTGCTACAGTTGTAAGTCCAGGTTAACAAACCTCTTCTGGAACCATTTCCAACCTAGGTTTATTGACTGAAATGATAGTTATAGCTGAAGACATTTTTTACTTCTCTGCAGCTACCTTTGATAACCTGACACTGAAACTTAGAGGCTTTGCAAATACAGAGCTAAAAGCATGACATCTAATTAAAGTTACTTTGAAAGGTGATACAAGTATGACAGAGGGGACCATTTTGTACCAAAATGTGTCTCTAAACTCTTACTCTTGTCTACAAATAAAAATACTGCAGGAGAAAAGAAAAAAGATTTTGTTTTTCTGTATCATCTTAATGCCATCAGACCATAATTTCCCAATATTCTCAGACTGCATTTGAGGCATGATTCCAAGAATAACATCAGTCAGGAAAATAACATCACTAGAATTTAGTCCTTCTAAAGGAGTTTAATCAAAGAACCCCCTAATTAACATCTGAATAAACACACTGAGTTCTTGGGTAGAATTTTTAAGCAGCATCAAATGATGCAATTCTAATGAATTAAAACTTAAGTGCTGCTGCTGTTCAGTGAATATTAGGCTCTTCATGCTCTGCACCTCTTTTGTAATTTGATTTATGCTTTGAAGCCATGTTGCTGCTTCATAAATATGGCTTTTGGAGAATATATTGTAGTAACAGCACATTTCATGCATTCTGGAAAGGGAAGTACAAGGGCCTTCACCATGTTGAATAAACCAGCCTACCTCAATGACTTAAAAAGCAGAAACTTACTTGGAAGAATTGTTTTGTAGCGATTCTTACGCACTAAGCCTGGAATATCATATTCCTTTGGATCAACAAAGTTCATAGGAATTTCCTGTTAAAAAAAGAAAGAAACAAAACCACAAAACAAAATAGGTAGCATTATTAGTTTCACAAGAGGAATAAGAAACCCCAAGCCCATTATGTCCTGCCTGTGAGAGAGGCAAAATGATGAAGTCAACTGACATATGGTACAATACTTATAGCAATTTATCACCAAAATACGATTGATGTTTCCTTGTACAATCACTGGCTTTCTTTTCTGAAATTCTTAAAATGAACACACTCAGAGTGACTAATTTGTTGAGTAATACATGTGACAGCATTATGTTAGTTCCTAATATTATTACGACTGTATTGCAAGTGCAGGCACAGAACTAAGCAAAAGGTGGTACTAAAGATACTCTGCTCCAAAAGTGATGGACCTCAGACACCATCCTTTCTGACTCACACTCCTCCTTCCTCTCTGAGGGTGGAAGGAAGTAATTTTCTAGTGACTTTCATCAGCAACAAATTATGACACACATTATGACAGGTTGGTGTACTGACCTGGCTCTGTGGAGCTGAGGGAACATCACTCTTTGTTCAGCACACTTTAAAGCTCCATGGGCAAGGACATCAAACAGGTGGCTCAGTGATTACCTGCTCTCTACACTGTTGACGCAAATAATGCACAAAGATGGAGAGGATTCTTATTCTCCATTACTCATCTCCTGAAAGAAAGTGGCCAATGCCACTTCCAGGGAGGAACAAAGAGGAACATCCCACCAACTGGAGTCAACAGGCATGTGATGAGACAGGATGTGTTATCCAGGCTCAACAGAGAAAAGGCTCATGGGAGCTTGAAAGCAGACCTGGTCATCCCATCTGTTGCATACTGGATTTGAGCAGCCAGTACCAGAAATACTGCTAACAGGAGTCAGGGTTGAGTAAAACAAGCCTCACTCTGGGAAGAAATTAACATGAGCAGAGCTATGAACTATATTCAATTCTGGAGCTTCAGAGTACTGACTGTCTGCATTCTGCCTCTTACACAGCACTAAATGGGCTTAATCAGAGGTAATTAATGGTAAAACCATTTTGTTGAAGAAGTTTTCCATCAATCTGGAGAACTGCATGGAAATGAAACCTTGAAGTTTTCCTCAATTGTTACTTGGTATTTAGTCACCCAAAACTGTTCCTAAGCCAAGTTCCATGGTCTGTTTTTGGGACTTAGTCATTCACTGCTCAAGCAAATTCTTGGTGAACTCAACAGAAGGTCTGTCTGAGCAAAAAGTCTTAATTTTGAAAGAATTTCAGGGCTTAGCTATGCAAGTGATGTTCCCTCTGACTTTTCTTGCAAAATGAAACACAGCTGCTTGCTTCATCATGGATCAAGACTTTGAAAACCAACTAAGTTTGACAGAAGGAAAATACATGATGCAGACCTAGCTGGTGATAACTGTTGTGTAAAAAAAATAACTACTTTACAATTTTTAATTACAGAAATGACATTTTGATTACGCAGCATTTTTATCTATGCTTTTTCAGTTTTCACTGAAGAATTAAAATGCCTTGGAATAGTTTGGCTGTTGAATGATTTTCTAAATGCCAGGAAAACTAATTCAAAAACCTTTTAGAGAAATGAAGCATACTTTTTCCTACTTCTGACTTTTTTTTTGCTTGAAAGAAAGCTACACTGCACCTCAGAGACTGATGAAACTGTATGTCAACTTGTTCAACATACAGTTCAGAAACTCACCAAGTAAACGTGTCCTCCCTACAACAGCATTATATGCTTTACTTCAAAAGAATCAGGGTTTGCCTACAAAAAAGCTGCTTTCTTTTCCAACTTATATAGCACTAAGTGAATTAAGAACCATAGATATCTGGTAATCTCTTTTAAAACGGAAGTCCAGACTATCTCATCTCCACCTGTGCTTGTAAAGTAGAAAAAACAACCAACAGTCCTGAAATCGCACAAGAACGGATGACAGCAAGCAAGGTGTTACTCCTACCCTTTCAGGTCCATACAGGACACAAAGAGGACAGGCTGATAGGGCTGTTGTGTTGCAAAACATCATCTCCTTCCTGTTCTGCTGAGACTGCATGCTTAGAGGAGTATTTGACTTGGTAGCATTAACTTTTTCAACTGCCCTAAAATACTCCAGCATGCAAAGACTGCACCCTGGTTATCTCCCATCTTGTGCACGAATTTACAGTTTTGCCTAATAGACATCATACTTAGAGCCACTGCAGCGTTTTGCATGTTGGGTTTTTTTCATAGTTTGTTTGGGGTTTTTTGTTGGTTGGTTGTTTTTTTGCTAGATATAACAAATATGACAATGCCTATCAGGGATACTCAGGCACTTGGAGAAGAGATCAGGTAATGCAAATATTTGAAAAGCTGAAATGTATCTGGCCTTTATCCTAAGCTACATAGAAATCCAATTTCCAACTGCTTGCTTCATCTGTACATGTTTTTTTCCAAAACTAGTTGAGTCATTCTCCCAAAGCAACAGTTTGATATAGTAAGCCAAGAAAACATACTTCAGAACCCTAAAAGCAACTGACAGAGCAGCTTACAATTAGTAAATACTTTTTGTCCAGAAGAAAACCCAGTAAGACATACTTTCTACAGCTCCTGATGAGTGACATAGCCATCCTCTGCTTTGGTCAACTGGAGAACATTCAAGCTTGGAAAGTAGGTCCATGCCAAGCATTCAACAGCATGCACTTGGACCACTTTTACTCCTAGGGCAACTCCAGAAACAGAGTTACTATGCCTACAGAAAACTTTTTTTTTCTTCTTTAGTCTAATGAAAAAGTTTGGTTTTGTATTTGTTAAAAAGTAGCATGCTGACAGAAAAAAGAGATTTGTGAAAACAGAGGTGGTTTTTTTTTTTTTTGGTTACAGTAGCACTGAAAGCTTTCAGACATTGCAATTTCAGGAGATGACAAATTTGCTTAAATGCTTCACTGACCGAAGTGGAGTTTGCATGTACTAATTAGAGATTTGCAGAAAATAATAGCAACTTTCATAGAAGAGAAACAATAACCAATTTTTCTGATGCTCCGAGAAGAGAGAGGTCAGACACTCACAAAGAACTCTGCCTGGAGTATGAAAGGATCCAGTGCTTTCTTGTGCAGTTCCTCTTCAGTAAGGATGTTTGATGCCGTCTGAAGGTATTCCTGGGCTGACTGTTCCCGTGGTGACATGACATAGCCAAAACCTTGCTCAGAACAGCCTGGGGTACACATATCCAGTGTGAGTGACACATTTGAACCTCTCCTGCAAAACATAGTGATTGAAGTTTGCTTACAATGGAACAGCCTGACCCATCATAGGCAGCAATGGACACAGTCCCAATGACAGAAAAACACCAGCTTTAGAAAAGCCCCCAGCTCATTTTGCTGTGACCAGTTGGGTCACTAACTATGGAAAAATGGGCGATGCTTCTGGAATAGAGACAACCAGAAGCTGATTTTGTATACTGGAATATGAAGGCCAACATTTTCAAAGTACTGTCTGTACTGAGGTAACTGTGTACTTTGTCACCTAAATAGAAGCGATTTGCCTGTCAAAGGTGCTGAGCAGGCAACTGCAGGAAAGTTTTCATACTTGTGTCAATCACACCACACTTCTGGATGCCTTAACATGGACTTACGTTTTAGGCACCATAAATAAAAATCTTGGTCTTAGTTTTTATCAGGCCAGATCCTACTGAATAACCGTTTTTTAGTAGCACAAACATCAGTGGGGTAAGATCTCAGGATAAACATTACCTGTTCAACATATAAAGACATGAGAAGCCAGTCACTACAGCAAATAATTTTTCTGCCTGAAAAACTTTCCACAACAGTACACCATGGAAGGGTAAAATGAAGGTCCCAATGTTTTAAGTTACATTATAAACAGTGATGATGTTGAGCATAGATTTTTAGTGGCTTTACTGCAAGTCACAAAAACATTCAAAATGCCTGCACTGTTTCCTGAATGCAGTCTTAAAGCATTTCTGAGCTTTCGTCAATCTTGAATCACAGACAAAAGTAAGAGGCAAATGCCAAATATCTTAAAGATAACAATAAAAGCATACAACAGGATGATTACTAGGTATAATATTCTATGCATCCACACAGTAAATCTATTCTTGATGACTCTGAACTGGCAAAGTCTAGTTGGGAAGTGTTTGCAGGAGCTGTTGAAAAACCAAGCAAGCATGCAGGCATGACCATCTCACAGAAGAGACAGTAGAAGTTGTCACCAGGATCACAGCCCTTTTCTGGATTCGGAAGTTTTTCCAAAATAATGTGCAGCCAGCTTTCTGCTGTCATTCACAGTCATGGGGAAGTGATTTTGCATGAAACATGATCACTAGTGGTAGACACTGACTCTTTAGTGATATCTGTCAAGAGACTTTGACCCTGTGTGCTGTTGAATAGATCCTACATTTCTCCCCAGAAAAAACTGCATTTGGTAACAAATGTTTTTGGTTCTTTTAAGGTAGAAGAGGCTACATATTTAACAGTATTAATAGTTCTTCAGCATGAGGAAATGAGATTGTTTCTTCTTAAGAATTGCTCTTTGAATTATTCTAATAGTGTAGGTGGTTAAAGAGTGATGGGGAAGCAAGATCTAGAGGAAGAATGGATGCAAAAAAGGGATAGGTAGATAATTCAATACAATATCAAACAAAGGAAGAATGACCAATATGTAGCATAAATGAAATCTGTCAGAGCACAGCCCAAATCTGAAATGAGGTCTGGCTTCTGAAGCGTATATGTATGTTGAAAATAAATTTATTTTACATCCTAAGCGTACACATTCTACTGAGTGTGAAAACATCAAGCAATTGCTTTCTCTTTCTTTATTTTCCCTATCTCTACTTCTTTAACTTTTTTTTTTTAATTGTACTTCACTGGAAGCCAATAATACACTGGGATTCACTAAAAGGAGTGAGACCAGCAGGTTGAAGGAGGTGATCCTGCCCCTCTACTCTGCTCTTGTGAGATCCCACTTGGCAGTAGCGTGTACGGTCCTGGGGTCATCAACATATGGAGGTGTTGGAGGAACTCCAGAAGAGGGCCACAAGCATGATCAGGGGGCTGGAGCATCTCCTGTAGGAAAACAGGCTGAGAGTGTTGAGGCTGTTCAGCTTGGAGAGAAGGTGGCTCCATGGAGACCTCATAGCAGCGTTCTAGTGCCTGGAGGGGGTCTATGTTGGAGAGGGACTCTTCATCAGGGACTGCAGCAAAGGACAAGGGGCAAAGGGTTTAAACTTAAACAGAGGAAGTTCAGGTTAGATATAAGGAAGAAGTTCTTTACTGTGAGGGTGGTGAGGCACTGGAACAGGGTGCCTAAAGAGGTGGTAAATGCTCCGTCCCTGACAGTGTTCAAGGTCAGGCTGGACAGAGCCTTGGATGACATGGTTTAGTGTGAGACGTCCCTGCCCATGGCAGGAGGTTGGAACCAGATGATCTTAAGGTCCTTTCTAACACAAACCATTCTATGATTCTATGATTGCTTGAACCAACTGATACTCCCCAACTGATTCTCTTCAACTTTCTTGAAATAGTGATTATATTTCCCACAGGCTAGCAGTCACCTGAGAAGAAATGTCAGCATCTTTAAAATGAGAGAGATGGAATGAAACCACAGATAGTGAAAAGCACAAATGACTGATGCATTTCAAGCCCAATTACTCATAATAAGAAAAAATGGCTACTCACTGATACCAGCAGGTTCAAGGACAAGCCTCAGAGGTTACTACCTCTGTGCAAAACAGCAGCCTCTTCTGACACAATCCGTTTTTATTGTGTCATGTGGAGCTTTGGAAAATCAGCACCGTACTTTCAAAAATCTAAGTTCTGCGCTTTAAGTTTTAGATATGAGAATTAACTATGGTTAGCACTCCAATTTAGCTTGAAAATCTAGAAATAAAGAAAGGTGATACTTTGCTGTGCTGTGCCCTTCAGTAACCTCGTTCTCATTTGTAAGATCATCACCCTTGCAGAATTTCTTCACAGGATTTCTATGATCAAGATCTTTGTTCTATGTCATCAAGACAACTGAAAGAACACAAACCAGAAAAATATCTTCCTTTTATCATCTTGTAACTGCCTTTTCCCATCTATGAATGTCTCAGAGAAGCTCTTTTGCTCTGATGGTTCAAGCAGTGAACACCAGCTCACCCCAAAGTTTCACTACTGTGTTCATTTCAAAGGAATTAATTTACTTTTGGACTAACTCATTTAAATAAGAATTACTGAAGATTACCACTTGTCCTATGGTTTGCTTTTGGAGAAAGGACTGATCCTTCAGCATGAGTGACAGAAAATAAAAAACCCAAACAAGATCCACCTCTTTCAGAAGTTTTCAGTGTCCTATAGTGGACTTCACGCTGTGCAGTTGCCATCTTTAGAAATGGCAAAAGACTGATCAAACAACTGGAGTTTCAAAAGACAGGTATCTAGAAACCGAAATTTTGGCTAATATGTTTGTATTTATGACTGGACTGAAAACAAGACAGGAAATAAAGGCAAAAACATTCGTGAAGGCAATAAAGCTTCCTACTAGGCACAGAACTCCTATATCTACAAAATCCGGGACCAGACTTTCCCCTATTAGTCATATCTATCCTACCTTTCCTGCAAGCCCACGGATTTAACTGTTAGAGTAGCTGGATCCGTCTCCGCTTTAATGTCCATTACGCAGTCAAAGACCGGAGTCTCTGGTACAGGATCCAAGTCTAGGAAGTCGTCCTCATTTTTATCCTCTGTCCACTCTGAGTACGTGAATGAAGGCTGCCGGCTCACAGACTGGCGTCTGTCTTCTTGTAGTGGAAAAGCAGGGTCTGGATGAGCTCTCAGTAGATGCCAAAACTGGAGAAAAAACATTTGAAAAAGCTTTTGGCTTGTTGCCACCCTTCCACACAGCCTAGAGGATGGGTCTTTAGGGCAGCATCCCAGCTCACTGTCACATATTAGAACTGGAGAGTACTGAAGAGGACAGGAATGTTCCATGCTAAATAGCTTTGTAGCGCATGTTACAAGGATTCACATCTACCTATTCAAATGTGCTTTCAGCCACAGAAGTTTCCACAGAGCTGTCCAGGCTTAGCTCGTGGATACAGTGGAAGCAAAACGTGCTTGTGACCATCACATGCAAGCCAATGTGATATTCCTGTCCTTTTGTTCAGTTTCTTACCTTTCCTAGGCTTGTTTACAAAATAACATTCTACTATACTATTTTACAAATCACAGAACCTCTCCTGAGCTTTAGATATAGCTGGGTTAAATAAACACAGTTTTCCTGAACTGCATGTCTTCGATAATCTGGCACTGTACCCTGAATTAATGTATAAACTAATCATTTTTTTTTTTAAAGAGGCCTTGATTTTGATACATCTGTTTCTGAGGCTCAGAATGCCCATATCAGTTTTCAGTCAGTGACAAAGACCATTTTGTAACATAATTATCTGATTTAAACATGGTATAGACATTAAATAATAAATCCTGTGAAGTCCTAAGACATAAATGTAATATTAAAATTTATAAGCTGATATGTCATGAATTTAAAAGTTACTGCATCATATTGGTTTGCATGGATGCTGGGGCAGACAACTGACTTAATCCTCCACACAGGCCTCAGTTAAAAATTTCAAGCCTACCTCTGAATTGCAGGATCTGGAACCTTAGGCCAACTTCATCGCTCTAGCGTTGAATTAAGAGCAGTACTGAACAGGCTAAATGGTATATGAACTATATTGTATTGTCATGCATCCTTTTGAGACTAGAAACAGGTCTTTTTTTCCCCCCAGAGCAAAGCATCTTCTGTCCTTTTCTTATCTGTCTTGAAATAGGCAGCTGAATTTGGAAAACATGCCATTTAAGAAAGGTCAAATTTCTCTTCCTAGGCTACTAAAGCACATTAGCTTGCATAGGATTTTAAACAACTTTTCTTGTGCCTGTGCATCTTTATGTACTCTCATTTCTCTGGAGCTAGAGAATGAAAGGAAGTGAGGTAGGTTTTAATCTCTGTCCACAGTCAGCCTTAGCGAATTTTACTTTCACAAAGCAGCAGTACCAATTTGACAGTTACAAAGTGTAACTTTGTACTGCTGGAGAGTCCTGTTGTTACTGAAATCAACACTTGTGTTGAGGGTCAAGTATAAGGTCTAGGTACCAATTATACATCACAGATCCTAGAGCTGGTAACTTAGTGTACTGTAAATCCAAAGGAACAAAAAGTTCACCCTAAAAACAAAGCAGTTTTTCTTTAGGTTGTAAGAAGTGTGTGTTAAATAAGCAGCTGACCAAGACATTGGAAGAAATTAAGTTATACTTAAAAGTATAGCGGATAAACTAAATAATGGAAAAATAGTCAGCTCTGAAAATCTAGTTCAGGAAGACTGGACAGCTCAATGCTGGTTCTCTGCAGCTGCCTGGGTCTTAACGCATCATTACATGAGACAGAAAACAGACGACAACACTACTGTAAGCCTCAAGCACTCTATCAGCCTTTTATTTTCACTGTAATTGCTAACTCAGTCTCCCAATGCATTCTGGAACCTGGGTATTCTCAGCCAAGTGCTCTAGCATTAGCTGAGGTCTGCCCTCCTGAAAAATTGGCTCTACATGTGTTAGAGTTGCAAACTCTCTGATACAAGAATGAGCTGGACTTCAGCAAGTGCACAGACCAGACAGGGCTCTGTTCTCTTGGCATTACTTCTAAGAATCCACTTGACCACCATTCCTCAGCCTTCTTACGTGGACCAATGGTTACTGCTCTACACTGAAGCAACAAAGTACCTGTATAAACAGGCACATTTTTCCCTTTCCCAGGGAACTACTAAAGCATTACTTTTAGTACCGGAGTTGCTGAATAAAAAACAATGCATAAACTGCTTATCAACTGGTATACCACCTAGTATATAAAGGCATCCTGAATGTAAAATACCCCTTTATGGTCCCTTCTAGGCAGCACATTGTTAAAAGCCCATGAGAGGAAGAGGGAAAACAAAGAAATCTGTTTTCATGGCCTACATCTACAAAGGCATTACACTCAAGTACACTGGTGCTCTGGAACAGCTCTTTCTGCTATGTAAATCGGTGGATGCTCTGCAGCAATTCATAGGGCAGCAATATTAGATGGTCCCGTTATTGGACCATATCCTTTCTATTTATCCTGTCTGTGGATGGAATGCATAAAACTGATCAGTGTAATCCCCAATTCATCAAGAAATTGAGTAAGGGTAAGCATAGCTCTGATACCTCTACATAAAAGCAAGCAGATAATTACACAGAAATAGCCCCAAAAAATGTTCTCTTACAATGAACTTGGGCATAACCTTAACAACTTTGGGTAAATTAGACATCTTATCAAAACTCACTGAGAAAGGCCGTAAACATAGTTTGCACAGTATCGTAACTTACCAGAGATCCTACAAATAGAAGTCCTAGAGAAGCTAAAGACAGCAGGATGTATGATACCACAATGCTCCCTATTCTTGTCAGGCCCTGTGAAACAACAGAATTGGCAATGATTCATAAAGTATTTAGGGGGACAGCATAACATCTGCATGCATGTTCTAGGCAAACTGTGTATTCATTCTTGGATTTCCCATGCAGATTTAGTCATACCATACACTTGTCTGTGGAAAAGTCACCACCACCACAAGAAAAAATGTAGGCTTTGGAAAAGACAAACTGAAACCACTGCTAACCCCCAGCTTTTCAGAAGGTCTAAAAATCAGATTTCACTGTGAAAGCAAACAGGAACCTGCTTCCTACCCTCATGCATTGCCAAAACTGATATCTGGATCCACAACTCCATTTGCAGCCTGGACGAATGTTTCATTGCCATGGGCAGTGTAATTTCATACTACGGCAAAAGGCTTTGAAAAAAGTTTAGTACTGTATCTTTGTTTGTGGGTCCTTACATAAAACCCAGCCACAAGGGACTTCCCTATGTTTTCTGCACATTCTGTGAAATACCATCAGGTTCATTCACAGTACTGGCAGTGAAATTCCATCTGATGTCTTAGCTATATTTAAGTAGTTCAGAGCTTGGCCTATTCTCAGTAGTAGGTGCAAAATTCAATTCTAATGAGCTTCAGTGGGCAAGGAATTTTACTGTTTCTGACCCAGTAGTATAGCTAGCTAAAGAGAAATTCACAATTAAAACCTTTCATTTCCTTATTTTAATTCCAGAACTGGAGTGGGGCTTTTTTTTTATTTATTTACTATTTTCAAGCCTAAATTTGCACAATAAATAGTACTATAATAAGTTCTCAAAGAGATGCATGAACATCAGCACAGAGTCATACTTGGAGTGTTCTTGTGGTGCATTCTAGGAATCAGCTTCCTCCACATCAAACACTTATTTTAAGTCAAAATCCTATGTATCAGGGATTTTCTGTAAGGAACAATTTGTAAATAATTGACCCCCTACAAATAAGATACAGGCAATACCCTATGAATAGCTCTGATTATGCATAATAAATCCAACTGATAAAGGGCAAAGAAAAAGTGCTTCTTTCAAGTAAACAAAAGAGCAGGTGACATGCAGCTCAAACATGGTAAAGAGAACTCAGAAAGCAGTCTCCATTGTACTTCAGACGCAAGAGTCAGATTTCCTATTTGTACTGCATAGCCTCTGCTACAAAGATTATGTACAATGAATCCAAACATTCCAATAGCAAACACATTTTACCTGATTTTTGAAAGTAGCTGCTCACCACTTAATTAATGTTCTGTCCACACTAGAGAAATTTGCACTGGGTATAATTACCCCACTAATTTATCAGATGAATCATCCTGGTACTTGCCATTATGTCATAGTGAGAAGACAGGCAGTTTTACTGGAGTAGCTTTGTACAGAATTGAATCCGTACACCTAGTATACCTGAAATACTTTTACTGCATACAGATATGCTCTAAATACTCAACAAAACTAGAATTTTGTGTCTGAGTATCCTCTGATTTGCACCCTTTACGTGGGTTAATCAGTTCCTCCAAAATCTAAGCTTCTAACCACCCTAATAAATTAAAAGCTCCAGCTCCCCCTTTACTTTAGACTAAATCTTAGTGAGCTAATTTCTTTTTGCTTTGTTTCATTTGCAATCATTTGCACATTATTTAAAAAAAAAAAAACAAAACAAACCCTGCTGTGCTGATCTGACATCATAGCCAAAAATTCAGCCCTGTACGTTGAAGATAAAATAGGGATCTGTTTTTAGTAAACTCTTTTCACTGTTTCAGGACACACATACAATGCAGCAATCACTATATTATATGAAGTACATGTGTATTATACTTCTAATAAGAAGAGATATTAGAAGCACCACCTAAGGCTACTGACATCAACTATATATCCAGAAAGGAGTACAGGATCTTACCTCCCCTTGATCTGACAAAAACTGCTTAAATGGAGTAAGCAAGTAAGAGAGCAGGTCAATTGCATTCTGAGCTGCTGGGATGGTCCCATAAGCGCTGTACCACAGCATCGTGCCGAGAAGCTGTGCAATCAATCAGAAAATACATAATGAGCATCTCTCGTTATACAAACATTCATTTTCATTACAAGACTGCATAATTAACTAATTTAGTTCTCACTGATTTCATGTTGATAATTATTTTTGCTTTAGAAAGTCAGGTATTTTCTAGGCTGTAGTTTAACAAGAATAAAAAGACTGAAGACTAAATGCTCAGCTACCATTAATTAGATGTGCATCACTGAGTTAAGCAAGCTTACTCTAATCTACATTAGCAAAAGGAATATCCATAGTAGCCTGTACATTGAAAAAGCAACAGATTCCTCTGACTTCTGAGCTTCCAGCATTACTACTTTTAGATCAAAACTGGCAATTCAATGAACTTTGTATATTACTAGAAGACTAATAAGGCCTATCTCATCTATGCAAACCTTTCACAAATAGATATGCTCACGTAGGCATCCCTATAAAGGCATATACAGAGGGACATACACATGTTGAAACATTTCATTTGAACCACTTAAGGTTGCTGCACATACCATGCTACCACAAAAGCAATGATGCCATATTTATCACCCTCACAGAGAGGTAGATCCGCACCCTGACCATAAGGGGAATACCGCAACTTTATAGGATATATGTCCCAACTGACTTGTTAACAAAATAGTTATTTACCCCCATACATTTTCAACTACAGAATGTGGATTTGTTGGGAGATGTGTCATTTGGCAAAGAAGGCATTTAGAGAAAGGCAGGGAACAAACAGGATGGAAGTCTGGGACATGAAAAGCCAGGGGCTGCCTGCAAAGCAAGGCTGTGAGAGGTGGTTCCAGAAAGAACAGTACTGCAGCTATACCCACTGCTACATTTACAATGCATGAGGAGGCAAACTTCCAAGCCAACAAAACTTAAAAGAAAGGTCCTAGCATTTCAAAGTAATGACAAGCTGCCTTACCAGTATCTGTGAAAGGACAAACAGATACATGCTGTCTCCAGGCATTAATCCATTCCACCATGCAGCAGCCCAACCAAGTAGTGCTGTTTTCTGGGAGGTTTTCAGGTACTGCTCCTTCCTGTTCAGCTGCTCATGTTGTCCTTCAG
The DNA here is from genome assembly GCA_039877255.1 of Loriculus beryllinus. Classification (NCBI taxonomy): domain Eukaryota; kingdom Metazoa; phylum Chordata; class Aves; order Psittaciformes; family Psittacidae; genus Loriculus; species Loriculus beryllinus. The sequence goes on along the minus strand of JBCJKH010074235.1, from coordinate 13,969 downwards.
CTTCATCCATTGACTCCATAACAGCTGGATTGGAAAGACCTTCAAGTGAAAAGGACATGTGCAGGGAATGAATAGCATGTAACCCTGCAGCCACCGCAGAGGCTGCAAGGGCTATTGTTTTTGTAGAGACGATGGTTACTTCTCAGTTCTGCATCACTAAGCGCGGCTCAGGATTGCGAGCGTCACACTCTATTAGTGCAGCTGTATTCACCTGCCTTCATCAGAAAAAAGTGAGTGTGGGTGGATAAATTATTTTCCCTTTCTTTCAGGAGGTGCAGATTCTGGGCTTTGTTGTTAATAAATTCTCATTTACATCGCTGCACCTTTTCGGTTTTACTTGTTAAAAGGAACCATCCGTGCTACTTCCCAGCTCCACATTCTTGGCTACATGGTGACAGAGAAAACGTTTTGTTCTTCCCTGCCTCAATTTGTCTATTTTCACTTACTTTTCTGCTTTGTCTAATTTGATTATAAATTTCTGAGGTAGAGACCGTTTCATGTTATGTGCCTGAGTAACACTCAAGGGCTCTGGGTTTTGGTTGAGTGTCCTAAGGCACTAATAAAATAGACTTTATTCTAACAGCCTACTTCTTGGATGAATTCATACTCAAGTACTATTTAATAATGTTGTAATGCTATTCCATTCAGGAGAAATATGCACTGGAGTGGCTAGTCCCTCACTAACAGTATTTTGAACACAGTCTGTGTAGTTACAAATTAATTTACAAGCTAAAAGGAGTGGAAGATCAAACCAGTTTCATGGAAGTACTAATTATTTCCATCTTCCTACATGAAGAAAGCCCCAAGGCTGGGCTGCCCTGTATACAACACAGGTTTAGGCCTTAAGCCTAAACCAGCCACCTGTGCTCCAGGGAATGGCTGTGTCATTTGCCCTTCCATGGTTTGTTGAGGTCAGTTTCTACAAAATGCTCCTCTCCAAATGTTTCACAATAGTAACTCTAAGTCAGGTAAGCATCCATTAACTAGCCACAGCTCTCATTAGGCAAATGAAACATAGGATCTGTGTATCAGCTGACGGTCTGGCCATTGTTACAGTAAGGATTCATGAAAATCTCCCATTATGATTTCTAAAATACAGCGATGCAAGAGTGAATGTGAATGTGAGATGTTTATTCCCAACCTGTGACTGTTCTTCCTCCCTTCACTGAAACAGACCTTAGGACAGCCACCCCTGTACAAAAGAACAAGGTGTTTGGGAAATGCTGATGGCTTCCTCTACAAAGTTCTCCATTCCCACAGCTGCCCAGAAACAAGAGGGTCATCACTGTGCAATGACAAGGAAGAGCACATTCAAGGTACTACCAGGTACTTTCCCAGGAGCTCAGACTACTGGTTTCTCAGCAGGGTATGCAGGGTGCAACTGGCTATACATAGCTATTTTCATTATCTTTACACAGGTATTTCTCAGGAAACACAGAGAATGTGCATCTAGACATACACCTGTGTGTGTCATACCACAGGTATATGCTGAAATTAACTGACTAGTTGCCAAGACTCTACTTTTTGCATAAACACTATCAAGATTTCATATTAAGTACATACTAAGGTCAATAAAACATTGTAAAATATGGAACTGAAGAGGTAAAATAAGAGGGGTCAACAATCCAGCCTTTATTTCTCACAATGATAAAATGACTCATCTTTAAAGCTAGAAGACAACCTCTTGAAAACAGCAGTTTTTAAAGAAAAACACCTGATTTCTGGAATATAGCTCAAGAAATCATGGAAGCTCTACCTTTCTGTCCTTCAGGCTCCAACTGATAACCTACAGTCCATGAAAACCTTCCCCTTATCCCCCTCACAAGAAACAGAGAACCCACACAAAGTCCTCAGTGTCCCTGAACACCGACCATATCATTAACACCTTAATTTCTGATACCACAGACACAGAGCAGGACTCAAAGTTCTCTAGGAAGACAACACAGTGGACACATTAAACAGCCACAGTTAAGCTGCCTAAATACTTTCAATACTCATCATTGTTTTCATTTTCTATAATGTACTAAAACTTAGCAGTTGAAGTTGAAAATTTTCAAGCTTCCAAACTACTCCATGTCTCACTGGATTTGGACAAGAATTAAGATGAAAGCCCTTGTTAGTGATTGCCATTTTTCTTTTCCTGCTATTTTTGTGGGATGCCTATGCCACGTTTTGGAACAAGAATTTGAAATCTAGTAGGAACAGAACCTTGATGTCAGGAATTATTTTTGCCAGCCATGCAAAAAGACATGCACCTGTGGCTGAGATATAAACATTCAATAGTATTTATTCACATACAGTTTATTATGATTTGCTCCCTAAGTATCTAAGTTTTCATTTTCACTTATCATGTTTTAAGTTCTACTTTCCCTTTATCTGCATTAAATAATGCACATCTGTCCCTGACAATGGCTAATGAACCTATTTACTGTTTTTCCAAGACCTAATGACTTTCTTTCTTGGACGCTCCTCCCAAAGTAAAGTACACACAGAGCAGAACTAAAACATCCTGAGAAGACAACCAGAAGAAGAAGCAAGGGAATGCAGATATCAAGCTCAGCTTTCAAGTACAAGTCATAACATTTCACATTTCAGAAAACCTCTTTTTGTTTTAAACTGACCAAAAGCACATTCACCTGCCTTATGCAGCATGTAAACAGAACTTCTTTTTTTTTTTCAGATCTGTAACAGCCTGAAATTTTACAAGGTCACTTCTGTCTATGTTGGAAACAGAATCCTGACTCTAATACGATGACATGAAGGCCACTTAACCACATGCTTTCTGGAACAAAGACATCAAAGGTAGGGGGCTGCTCTGTCTGTCACTATGGGGATTTATGCCTCTCCACACCCCAGAAGCCCAATTCCCAGTATTCCAGTGTTGTCTAGCAACAGCTGTACAATTGTACGAGTCACATTCTCCTTCTTATGACTGCCCTATATGAAGGACAACAGACTATATCTACTTTCAATTATTTTCACTGCGTAACAGAGATCTAGATCTTATCTATGGACCTAGGAGCCCAGGATTCTAGCTCTGCTGAACTGATACTGTTATCAACAGGTATTTTCACTAACAGTAAAAGACAATAGAGACAAGAACTAAAACAATGGAGAACTGTCTGAATTCATATGTATAGATGTATAGACTATGATTCAGGTGTTGGGTATACAAAGCAAGTGCCCCGGATTAAGGAAAGTCTCAAAATCACAAAAGATTAGATTTTAGCAAACATGCCCACCTAGGATTCTGTATTGCTTTGACTATGTCAGCTTTAAACAAGACTTCAATTACCATTCACACTTCATCTTGCAATCTTATATTCCTGTATTATTTGCCCCAATGGACACTGGACTATTTCAGTGTACAGATTAGGCAATAAAGGAAACATCAGTAAAGTTTTCTTGTGTCAAGGTCAGCATGAAGGTCGGCAGTCAGCTGACCAGGATGATTACACGCAGGAGGAGTGAATGAAGCCTCTCCACCACTAGTGATTTCACTGACTGTAAAATCTAACATCCGTGTAATATCCTCATGAATTCCTGCATCATGAAGATTGCGATTCAAGTTCCAGAAGTACTTCTGCTTTGCCACAGGACTATGCTTGCTAGAAAAACCCGTTTGGCAGAAGAATTAAAAGGTCTGACATCTGTAGCAGCTGCATGGCTTGTTAAAGCAACTTGAAATTTCAAAACACCACCATAACCTAAGCATTGCTGTTCAGGGAAAGGAACTTCCTGGAACAAGCCAGTGATCTATTCATCCTGTATTCTTCCCTTAAACATAGCCACCAGTATAAGCTGCCAAAAATAACAGGGAAACATTTTTTTCCCCTCACAAGGTCAACAGCTGGCTTCTGTAACTCAGACAACCCCTGTGCCTCCATCTCTTTCTTTTCCTGACTCTATGTGGGTACATAAAGGGTAGAAGAATAAAACAATACCCATATACACTCCCAGAGAAACATGTGCTTTGGGTATTAGACTTAATTGAAACACTAAAAGGTACTGTACTAATGATAAATCAACAATGCCTCAGAGTAACATATATACCATGATCTAGTTAAATCAGGAGGAGGAGCGATGGCCATAAACTAAGACACAAGAAGTCTCACCTCAACATAAGGAAGAACTTCTTCACATTGATGGTGGCAGAGCACATTCAAAACCCACCTGGACACGTTCCTGTGTAACCTGCTCTAGGTGATCCTGCCTTGGCAGGGGGGTCAGACTAGATGATCTCCAGAGGTCCCTTCCAACCCCAGCAACAATGTGATTTTCAAATGCTGCTGTGGGCGACGCATCAGCAGCTCTGAAACTCAACTGATTCATACTTCGAGCTTTCAGAGAAAATCAAACAAACAAAAAACAACCCTGCAGGACAATGAATACTGGCTGTATTTCCTAATGAAGTTAACACTTTAAAAGGAACTTGTGTCCTCTCTTGTGCATGGGTGGTAATGCTCAAGGAGTTGACACAGCTCCGTTGGCAGACTTAATTAACAATGTGTTATTGAGATGAAAAAGAGACTTGTTCCTTACCAAAAAGAAACAAAATGTACCCCAGCAATGAAAATAAAGTACTCATAAAGCTATTAGACTTTTACTTACATCCACTGCACTGTGTCTGTGGGAATTACACTTCTGCGGAATTGAGTGGTACTGCCTTTTCACTAGGAAATGCATGTTCTTTTTAATGGTGGCTGCTTCTTCATTCATGGTAGAATACCTGAGCTCTGTGGAACTACACAATAGACACAAAAAATAGGAGGGAAAAAACAGGCTTCACCTGTTCTGCCAACTCTCAAGCTGTAGCAGTCAACACACCACAGCAGCTCAGCTGCGTTGTCCACACATTTTGAAGTTTGTGGAGATCCACATCCCTCTGAACCTTCACTATATCTTTATGATAGCTGTGCATGGCAAGAATTTATAGGAAGGGATCCTAGTGTGGAAGCTTAGCAAAGTGTGAACATATGAGCAATACTTAACTTTCTTCAAGATTACCCACACTTCAAACCAGAGCCCTAAATCCAAGTATAGACTTCATATTTTCAGATATCAAAACGCAACTGCCTACTGAAATCACTGTCACTGATCCATCTAAACACTAGGGAGACCTGTTGTTGATTTGAGAAGAGTAGATGAATGCATACTACTGATAGGGGGTTGCAAATCAACTCCTTATTTTCACATACATCAAAAAACTGCATATGCAGGATAGCCCTGGCATACTACCTCATGTATCTGGTCAAGACCTTGTCAAATCTGCAGGTCAGAACACATTAATTGCATCAAAGCTGAAGGAGTGCCTCAGAGTGCACATGAATAAGAGGTAGCTTGTGCTGGATGGTAAAAAGACAGCTCATCTAATTAAAGAATGGAACTTTAGGAGAAAGGTATTGGCTAAGGCAACATTCCCTCTTTTGCTTGCCACAGCAACATGAGAAGAATGGAAACAAAATAATCATCTTCTAGACTAAGAGTCAATCTTTCTTTTGCACTGTAGTGGTATGAGAGGAAATGGGCTATAAGAAGAGGACCTTTCATACTTGCAAGGCAAACACAACTTGTGTATTTATGCTTACTCTCTCTGCAGGAAACCAACTCATGGGTCACTATTCTACAACTCAGAAACTTTCCCCAAACTTCTCTATAATTGGGAACATTCAGATACTAAGGAACTAAACATGATGACAGAAGCTGCATCATTGGATATAAGGAAGAAATTCTTTACTGTGAGGGTGGTGAGGCACTGGAATGGGTTGCCCAGGGAAGTTGTGAATGCTTCATCCCTGGCAGTGTTCAAGGCCAGGTTGGACGAAGCCTTGGGTGGCATGGTTTAGTGTGGGGTGTCTCTGATTATGGCAGGGGGGTTGGAACTAGATGATCTTAAGGTCCTTTCCAACCCTAACTATTCAATAATTCTATGACATGCTACATCAAGCTCTGTGAGGATCAAATAGAAAGTACTCTCTTACTGCCACCTCCATCACCTATAGCACTGCTGGAGCACAGGCAAACTGCAGATAAGTGCTGTGTGGCAGAGCTGAGTACTACCTAGCACAGCTTTTTGGGTAATAAATGGTTTACCACAGTACTTCAAGGAGGTGGGAAAAACCATACAGAGAGGAAGATCTGTGCATATTAAGAACTACAGTGAGCAAGTATACATGTGAGTGCTAAGAGGAAGCTGGGGGAAGTGGACTGACCTCACAAAGAGGCTTGTGATGGGAAACATCTTTATGTGGGGTTTGGTCTTTGTGATCAAGATAAGAAGAAATAAAGAGGCTGTAGGCCACTTCAGCTTGGGGAAGCAGGGCAGGGCTTGATTTGGACATCCCCATCTCACCTTCAACAAAGAGATGGAAAAATTCAGAAAGATATTCCCAGAGCAAAGAGGCTGGGTGATAGGGAGCAATTTACCAGCTCTTCACAGTAGCAGAATTGCTGCTTAAGAGCAGTAGCCAAGACACTGAGATACTATTGGTATACAGCCACTGCTACAGGATTTGCTTTTTTGCTTGAGAAGGAGATGAAGAGCAACATTCACTTGGTTAAACTGGACACTAGCCTGCTTCCAGTGCCCCATTAGAGCCTGACTGCCAAGACAATGCCTCACCAAGGGCTGCATCTCCGCCTGCACAGCCCTCTGAGTAACAACCCCTGTTCCAGTAAGGAACCACTGGCAGCTGTCCGCTCAATACACAAGTAAGGTCTGTAGCCACAAGCTGTGTCAGACCCTGCTGATATCTTAATGTGAAGGCTGCACCAGTGGCATGACTGCTCTTCGTCCCCATTGCCAGGCAGGCAGTCTGACCAGCCCACTGGTTCAAACTATGTTATGTTGTTAAACACGCATTGTTAAAACATTGAAATCTTTGTTTTACCTTTGTCTTTAACAGACTGAAAAAATTATTTTGTTGTTCAGAGTCTGGTAATGAGTAGAAACTGGACACTGGTTTGATGTACAAGGATTTCAGTATTCTCAAGGAGAGGAAATCCTTGTACTTGCCAATCCAGCTGACTCAGCACTTGGCACAGCTTGGGAGGCTCTTGAAGTTGTGGCATGCTTTATAATACCAGTAACAGGGTACAAAACACCACCTCTTCAACATCTCTTTCAGAATTACATCTTTTACTTCAACATGCTTTAGGTGTTATTAGTTTCAAGGCTTTCAACATGACCTTGGACACACCATTTCACTGCTTTGTGTTGTACTTCTCCGTACACACTGTGGGGATAATCATTTCCTTCCTCTGCCCAACATTTGTTGCAATGTAAGTACCAAAGGTTAGGACAACAGATTTAGGTTGTCCATCAATAGTTGTCCAATCTGGTTGTCTATCCAGATTTCCATCAATACAGGAAATAGATAGGCCTTATCTTATTATCTAATACCCATTTGTAACAATATCTGTTATTTAAGATAGGTTTGCACATTTCAGCAAACACTGACTGGTGAGGTGAGTGTTGGATGATTCTTCTATTGGATGATTCCACTGTAATATGGAATAGTTATTTATGATTATACATAGACTGATATATATATCAGCAAGATATCTAATGAGAACCAGTCATACTTTCTCTGTTAAATTTAGATATTTAACTATAAACTGACACGGCTTTTACTCCCTAGCACACTGTGGCATGAGTGTGTGTTTCAATCTGAACTTCAGGGATTTTATGCACAATTTTTCTAAGATGTCAAAGATTAATTTTGCAACTGTGGCAGAAAATAGAAAAGATATGATATTGCTTTGCAATTTTACATCTCTTCAAACAGTATGAAAGTTCTTAGAAACTGTTAAGAATTCATGAGCATAATGCTTTTTATTTCTAAGCAATATTCATCTTGCCAAGAGAGAAGACACTATTGGGGTTTGGTGATAAAACGAACTAATTTGCACTACAAGTTGAAGATAATGAGCTAAGCAAACATTTATCCAATCAAATGGTTTTTAATTTCAGCATACCTACTTCAAGAACCCAAGCTGTTAGCTGAAAAAGTTTTGTTTTGATTCATGTCATCTTTTGCGTTCATTTTAGAGTCAGAAATGTCAAATCATTGTTACACAGAAAGTTTGTTTCCGGATCAAAGTGACATTGCATTTAGCAGTCTAAATAAACATACAGTTTAAAAGCCATTGAAACTCAATGGGAGGGAGAAACTCCAAAATCTGAATGAGTACTTCAACTAGTGAGTCTGGTTTCTGCTTGTACACCAGTCATCATTTTGTGATTGAAAAATCTCTCTGGATTTTGGCGTTTTTGGAACAACTTTTTAACAACAGTTTGGAGCAAACTTAGGAAAATGATATAAACCACTTCCTGTCTTCTCCTTAAAAATCATATATTTAAAAAAAAGAAAACTCTCACACAAGGTAAAGGGGAGAGGCCCAAGCAGGTAGCTTGCCATACACAGCAGGTAGCTGTTGCAGCATTGCCCATTCAGAGATTTTTAATGCAGTATTTCAGGATATTTTTGTTTGTCTTCATAAGTTGTCACTATCACGGCTCATCACTGGGATTTTATTAGTAGTTTAAACTCTTTTATACTTGTCGCTCACACAGCTGTGAAGAAGAGTTGGAAAACTCAGACCCTCAGAAGCTGCTAAAGCCCAAGACAAATAAAACCAGGGAGAATTAAATCTTGTGAATTATACTAACCACATGATTTGAGGGAGTTTGCCTCAGGATTTGAGGATGCCTGTAGCAGACTATGTCAGGTTTGCAATTTTGTCAATTATGCTTCATTTCATACATCAGAACCATCACGGAATGAATGATTACAGATGTCCCTGGGGACACAGAGCTCAGCCAGCCTCATGCTACATACTGAAAAGCTTTCTTGGCTAACGCTTATCAGAAAATGTTTTCTCCATGCAGGCTTCTACTTTACCTGTAACTAAATGAGAATGCTGTGGAGACAGCCTGTTAACTCTGGACACGCTCACATAACACATGGAAGATGTTGAACAAGAACAGCCCCAGGCCCCACTTTCAAGGAATGCTGTCCTTAACGCAAGCCAGTTTACAACAGCAGTAAATTAAAAATAAATAAATTATGAAACCCACACACAAGGGACTAGAACTGCATTGAAGATAGAAACAAGTGTTAGAAAACTAGAAGAAAAATGTACTTACCCAACTCCTTGTGTTTTCTTTACGCTATAAAATCCCCCTGACAGAGACTAGTTCCAGTTGCATATCAGGCCCTTGTTCTTAGATTGTGCCTAGAAGAAACATCTAAACACAAAAATCCAGTTTTGTTTTTTAGGTCTCCAAAACTTTCTGAGGGCTTTGCTTGGCTTTGAATCCTTTCCTCCCACCTGGCTTAAACTGCTGTCACCTGCCAGCAATTTCCTGCCTTGCTCTTGCTTGTTTTGTCATCATTGAATGCTACCCTGTCAGAAGGGAAATTTTTGCCAGTGCAAAAGTATTGAACAATATTCAAAAGGTGCCTGACTGGTCTCTGAATGAATTGTCAGCCCTAGAGGAAGCACAAATATGTGTTTCTACCAGCTGCCCCATTAGCAACAGGCTGGGGTAGTAACTAAACTCTATATGGTAATGATGGGCATACAGGAGACAGTTTCATAGCTTGGAAATACCATGCCCATCAGTGGAGACACACAGTCATGTTGCAAACAGACAACAGTGGTCTAAAATACTACTGGTTTACACTGTTTGCTGTCATGTCTGTACCTGAATATGAACAATACAAGAGACCACGAGCAGAGGATACTTGTATACAAGGTGATTTACAGCTGCAGTTAATTGTTACCACTCTTCAGTGAACCATGTTAGTGGACTAACTGGGAGCTCTCAGTTTGCTTCGATACAAAGTCGGCTATTGCTGCTTGAATCAGATGAGCCCATGAAGCAGAGTGGAAGTATTGGCAGGGTGCACAAATGTGGCACAGCTCCAGGGAAGCAGCAGATGTGAACTGCGGTCTGGTAGCAAGCAGATGGAAGATTTCCCTAAGCCATCCTGCTAGATCTGAAACAGCACATCTGGCTGTACCTGATGTGCTCCTTCTTTCTTCCTTCTCTCCACTCCCTGCAAAAAGTTTTGGGCTTTATTTCCTATTCCATTGAACCTTCAGTAGATGGAGAGACTATAAGATCTGACTTTTCCAGTGTATTCACTCATTGCATCACACTGGCAGTGAAATAAGAAAGATTCCATGAAATGTGGGGTGTTGGACTTCAGATTCTATCTGGCACTCATCCTTTTTTTGTGATGCTTCTGCATCCAAATTTAATCCCTTATCTAGGCTGAAGGATATGTATCTTGCTTCTTGTATATGGGAAAACAAAGCAGATGGTCTCAGTCTGTGGGACAGGTGTCCACATCAAAAAACTGTCACCGTACTTGACACCTTCCCAGCCATACTGGCCAAGATCCTCCAGAAAATTAAAAACATACCTTGCCATTTTGCATACATTTACATTTATTTGCATGCATTTGGGCACCTCCCAGGCAGAAGCACATGCCTTCCCATTTTTAAAGTTGTATTATAGCAAAGCCTCAGAAAAAAGTGCTGATTGTCTGGTGCCTTTGATATGCAAATCACTAATAAAAAAGGGCCCTTCTATACTATCGTCCTGTCCCCTTTCTACCTTAAGTCACAGAGATGAGTCTCGACAAGGAGGAGCAAAGTAAGCAGCTCATGACAGCACTGCCCTTCCCCAGAGAACCCTTTTCTGCTAGATTTCTTGGGAAAAGCCTGATGACATTGCTGGAGTCCAAAAACCTCTTTTTTTTTCTGGCGAAGGGTTTTCTCCTCCAACCTCAGCCAACCGCAAAAGGCACAAAAGGACCTACATCTTTATTTTCCCTAAGTGAGGCAGAAATATTTCATTGGGATTGTGATGGCTGGAATGCCTGAAGAATCTGGATACGGGTAATGTGAATTAGAGAAGAAGTCAATGAAACACAGGAGACTATTGAACTGCCTTATTGTAAGGGCTGTTTCCCAACATGCATGCACACTGCTGTTGGAGTTCATAGCAAGTCATCCCACATGAAGCCTTATGCCTGGTACCAGGGGGGAAACAAAATGCAAGAGGAAAACAAAATCAAAACACAGCAGATTGCTCAATGTGGCCTGCAGGCCAGTTAGAAGGACAAAAAACCTGAGATCCCTTGATACAGTCTGCTTGTCCAAAGCCTAGCCCTGCCATAGGGGCAGCCTTTGCAGCGGCAAGAAGAGCAGTTCCTCTCTTCATCCTCCATGTGGAAAGTCCAGGCACGGGCTTGGGCAGAGTACCTGCTTCTCACTGAGGCCCCTGTGAAACACTCAGGTGTCCATTCCTGCTGACAGCACTGCAATTACAGACTCCAGCCCAAATAAGGAATGCCATGTGTGTTTTCTAGTGCTAACTAAGGCTATTTGGTGAGCCAGGAGGGTAGGGAAATATGAGAATTTCCATGGGAACTTTTCTGACTGCTTCATTTTAGTGTCATTGTATGCATATTGGTTCTTTTCTTTACCCCTGCCCTGATGGTGCAACAATGTCACACCAGGAAAGAGGGACTGTCAATGGTGCTTGGCAGCAAGCAAAGAAACAGATATGAGAGATGCCCTGCTCACTGCTTAGGCTTTGTCACCTAAGGTCTTTGTCCTGTGTCTCCATCTCTGCCAGAGCTTTGTAGCAGCTCAGGGTTTAGCCAATGTGGCATGCACAGTTGTGAAGGATCCCAGCTCCATGGAGCATCATAAAGGCAGCAGAGCCTATGCCCACAAAAAGAAAAAAATGCCAGCACTTGCAGTGATTTTCAATCCAGAGGGCCTTTGCCTACAAATACTCTCAACTTCCTTGCCACCTCCGTAGCCTATCAACAAATCAACTTGTTTTTTCTCTCACAGATCGTTGTTTCCCATTTCTTCCTCTGGCACAAGGGAAAAACAGTCACAGAGGCTTCAGAAGCTGAGCTGGAGACATGGCTGCACCCACAGATACGAGTGGGGAAAATGACACTTGTTCTCACTTGCTACCCAAAGCATGACAGCCTGTTACACAAAACCAGCAGCAAAGCTGGCCATACTTTTGACAAAAAGAAAAACCACAACAACCCACCCCAAAACTTATGTAACTCTGCAACTAATCTTTGCTAATCTTGAGCAAGGCATTTAAATCTGGTGAATAAGCCTCTTCTTCTCCCCCCTGCTCCCCCAGCCTGTCTGTACAGTGAAAAGGGAAACAAACAGAAGCAAAGTTCACAGCCTTATGATTATTCCTTTCAACGAGAGCAAAGTGGCAACGTGTCCTAAGCCAGCTCTGAAGTAAACCCTCCTGTCCTAACGTTTCCCATGAACAGCGACTGAGGACCTTAAGAGAAAAGCTGCTTTTAGACTGATTATCACTTGCTCTTAGCTAAAGCATGGAAATCTCTACTCTCGCAATGTACCATTGCCTTGCTTTTGTCTGGTATTTTTTCATTTCCTATTCAATCACAAACATAAGAACAGAAGAGCGGCCATCTGAAGTGTTCTTTTATGGTGGGCAGTGGAAATATTTGACAGTCCTCAATCTGGTAAGCAAATCGTGTTGTACAGTGATACCAATATGTCTATTTGTTTGTCTGCCATCTGTGCCTCAAGACATATGCAGCTGGTATATTTGCTGCTGTTAAACTGCTTCCTTTAACGGTTTATACCCCAAAGGAAACTACGTAGGGATCCATGCTTGTGCTGTGAAGTGTATTCGCAGGTTTTATGCAGAAAGAATCTTGGTTGGTGAGCTGCTTGGCTTTCAGAAAGTACTCTGGAGCTAGCTGCCTCCTTGTGAAAGAGACAAGCTATCAGTGAGGAGAGGGACAGAAAGGTAGGGTATGTCCAGCCAGGAGACGTGCAGGTTTGATGCATGTTATCTAACCCTTAAATCAATACACATTATAATGCTGTTTGCAATTTTACTTCAAATCTTAATAGCCTTTTATGTCCTGTTAATTACAGAAAAAGCAAAACAAAGCATAGCACAGTGCTGATTTAGCCATTCAGAGTACATACGTAGTTTGACAATCAGTTGAGAGCACAAGGGAAAGAAATTACAGCCTGTAGAGAGAAGTGCTTGTGGCATTACTACGTGTGTTTTAACAGTGCTAGTGTTTTAACTGCTTGCTGCATTTCTTAAAAGTATACAGGAAGACACAGACCATAACGTGTTCTGATTCTCCTGATAATGCTTATGTTTCATAAGACAGAAATCAAAATGAAAGCACATGAGATACCCTGTGGGAGGTTTATTCACAGCCCAAGTGGTTCATCAGTGATTTGTGGCAATGGTGGCAGTGGGGTGGAAAGATCGAGTGTGTGGAGAGGGATCCTACAAGGGACAAATTTCAGGGACACTTGCTAATCTGAAGGATGACTGCAGGGACTGCCATAGACATATGTCCATTCTTCATTACTGTCAGAGTTAAGTATCAGTGGGAGGTCTGTCTCAGGGTGTGTTTGTCTCAGCTTTTACTCTCCAGAAGGAGATACTCCATGGTGGAATTCAATGGAAGCCTGAAGGCTCCCCAGCTCCAAGTGGCACCTTTGGAGACTCTTCAAGGTGTTATGAAATTTGAGTCCCTTCCAACCTCAACCATTTTGTGACTCTGAAATACTTGCAACCAAGAGGCAGTGAACGGCACATGAGTTGGCTACAACAGCCAGCAGAGGAGCCACAGAGCCCTTCTCAGTCACCAAGCTGGCTGTGGAAGGATGAGGGTACATATATCACTGCAGTCAGGATGGTATATGTATGGTTTGTTGCTTTGTTGTCATTGTATCAGTAAATCTAGGCTTTTTACAATGATTTAAAAATTAATTTTTCTGAAAAGCCAGCAATCAAATAGTCAGGATTCAACAACTTTAAAGATATTCAGTTCATCCTGCTGGGACATATGTCAGTAGCCCAGAACACCACCAGCCAAGGACTTTGTGCCCAGCTCTTGTCCTGGCCCCATTAAAG
>JBCJKH010074224.1:28680-43040 GCA_039877255.1 Loriculus beryllinus | reverse complement strand
AGGTAAACCTGCTCTGCTGTGGGTCCTCAACAGTGTGGTGGATACCTGCTCCGGCTCCTGGAGTATCAACTTGCCCAGACCCTTACTTCTCCTCCTCTGACCTTGGTGTCTCCTCTGCTGTTTCTCTTTATATCCCTTCTCGCTGCCTCTCCAGCATTATTGGCCCTTTCTGATACAACATTAACATTTTCACTAGCATGTTGTATGGCACCAAGCCAAAAGATTCACGGAAAACCAAGTATCTGCCCGCACAGAGTGCAGACAAATAGCCTCTATGCAGAAAAAAACCCCAAACCATGCCTTTCTCCTCTTCATGACAGCGAGCAGCATTAGTTTCTGCTCCTGTCATCTATCAGTCCAATCCCTCTGTCAGTAGTCTCATCAATTCGCCTTGGGTTGATGTCAGACTAAATGTCATACAATTACCAGGCTCATCTTTATGCCTTTTTAACAGTGGCTTAACGCTAATACTCTGTAAGGCTTCAGGAGTTTCACTTGGTACACCAGGATGCATTCAAAATGAAGATGAGTGGGCCAGTTATCTCCTACGCTGATCTTCCAGGCCTCCTGAGTGTGTAGCAAGATTAAAGCCTATTTATGTCTAATACAGATTTTTAATGTGCTCACTTAAACTTCGCAGGAAAAATATCACTTCTCTCCTTTGGCTAGAATATACCATCCTGCTTCTTTCTAAACAAACAACTGAAATATACTATATGTCTTTACCACTTCTCCCCTATAGCGGGGAGCTGCTGCAGCTGCTGTCTGCTGTTTTTCAGGGACACCCATCAGCCTTTGTCCTTTGCATATCTCATCTCTCTCCATGAGCACAAGCTCCATGCTGGTCTGCTGCATACACCATAAAAAATAGAGCATCTCTGCCAGATTAAAAGGCTTGTGGACCTCTCCTGCTGGTATGTTGTAAGATTACCTCCTTTTTTAATGTTGTCTTTTCAATGGCTCTTTTAGCCATGGCTCCTGAAGCTAGACCTCACACACTGCTCTTGGCCACTGTTCAAGGCTCAGTTTCCAAAACCACCCAGATAGGTGGAGTTGTGGTTTTTTGCTGGGAATCACCATTATTTCCAGCAAGCAGCTCTCTGTCTGTCACAGTTCAAGAGAATACCAGACTCCCTCTATATACATGTAGGTAAAAGATGGGCCAGCTGAGCCTTGGACCCTCTCTCTAACCTCTTAGCTCAGATTCTCCATAGCCTCCGCTGTAGCTGCTGAGACACCTTCACCAACTCTCTGCCCCGTCCCTCGTCAAGGTTTCTGAAGAGTGAGCATTTGGTGAGGACATATATTCAGTAATGGGCAGGGGTTATCTGAGGAGCTTCCCAGTGGCTGGGAATTGGTTCTGACCTGAGCAGGGGATTGGACCAGGAAGTCCCCAGAGAGACCTCCCAGGCTAAATTGTTCTATAATTCTATGTAAAGCTATGATATATCACACAGTAAAATAGGTGAAATCATTAAAAAGAGGCACGGGTGAGCTACAGGATGAGATACAAGATGCAACTCAACTACATTATTGAAAAAAAGGTTCTTTTTTAAAAGAATAATCCCCTCCTCCCCCCTTAAATAAAAACTGCATGAAGTGTGTAACCATTTCCTTAGTTTTACAGTCCCCAAGCCAATGATTTTCTAATTGCTTTGAAGCTTCTCCATTGATGCCAGGCTGCGGTGCTGCCCCTGAGGGATGCACCCAGCACCTGATGATGTACATTTTCCTTGCTGGCTCCTCTATTAAGAAGAAGCTGTGCTCTCTGCTGAACGAGACAGTGATAGCACTGCTGTTTTGCAAGGAGTGAATCACCTCAGTTTACTAATAATGCATTCAAAGTCTGTATCATCTCTGGATGTGGTTTAGCCAGGGCTCTGAGACATGCACCAGACAGTGTGAGACCGCAGGAAGAACATCAGCAAATGCTAACAGTGGTTTTCTAATGAATGGGCCACTGCGGCACACACAGCCTTGGCTTTTCAGACACACTCTGTGAGTATGCATCTGCCACACAGAAGGCTTGTGTGGCCTCTCTAGAGTTGGCTAGTCCATGGCCTTTAGAGTTTAATGGTGGATAAAAAAGGAGTTTTCCCCCTTTCCCTTACTTACTAGGCTTCAGAGAGTTTCCTATGGCATTGGAAAACAGAATGAATTGGGTTTGCCTGGCAAAGTTTTGGTAGCAGGGGGGCTACCAGGGTCCTTCTGTAAGAAGTGCCACCAAAAGCTGCCCCATGATAGAGCCCATTCCAGCCAGCTCCAAGACAGACTTGCTGCTGGGCATGGTGTGATGGTGGTGACCACGGGTGATGGTGGTGGCACCTCCGGGATAACGTATTTAAGATGGGGGAAAAAAACCTATGTGCAACTGCAGCTGAAAAGTGGAGTGAAAATATGTGAGAGAAACAGCTCCGCAGACACCCAGGTCAGTGCAGAAGAAGGGCAATAGCTGCTCAAGACACCGGAGCACAGATTCCCCTGCAGCCCACGGTGCAGCCCATGGTGAGGCAGCCTGTCCCCTCAGCCCATGGAGGTTCATGGTGAAGCAGGTATCCACCTGCAGCCCATGGGGGACCCCATGCAAGAGCAGGGGGATGTGCCCAAAGGAGGCTGTGACCCCGTGGGCAGCCTACAGTGGAGCAGGCTCCTGACAGGATCTGTGGCCCCATGGAGAGAGAAGCCCACGCTGGAGCAGTCTGTTCCTGAAGAACTGCACCCTGTAGGAAGGACTCACACTTGAGAAGTTCATGCAGACTATCTCCCATGGGAGGGACAGCACGCTGGAGCAGGGGAAGAGAGTGAGGAAAAAGTTGCTTCAGAAGCAATGTCTGATAAACTGCCAGCGACCCCCATTCCCTATTGCCCTGCACCACTTACTGGAGAGGAGGTAGAGAAAATTGGGAGTGAAGGTGAGCCTGGGAAGAAGAAGGGTGTGTGTGTTTTAAGATTTGGTTTTATTTCTCATTATCCTACTTCGGTGTTAACTGGCAATAAATTGATTTTCCTGAGTGGCATCTCTTTTGCCCATGATGATAAATGGTGAATGATCTCTGCCTGCCTTTATCTGGACCCATGAGACTTCTGTTATATTTTCTTTGCCCTTGTCCAGGTAGAGAGGGGGTTTGGTGGGTGCCTGGTGCCCGGCCAAGGTCAACCCACCACAGAAAGATATGCCAGCTCAAGCACCGAAGAGGCAGTGGTTTTACTGAGCAAACAGAAGTGGCTTTTTCTGCATGATTTCAAACACAAGCAACAAACACATATAGCAAAAAAGTAATTTGGCTTAGCCAGCACTTCAAAGGGCATGAGCAATTTCAGTGTGACACCTCTTGCTTTCCCCTTTGCAAAAGGCCACGTAAGTGATTCGCATGCTTGTCCACTGATGTTAAAAAGTGTCTTAAAGTGTCTTAAACCACACCACTCACTCTTCATCTTGGACCCAAAATGTTCATATGGTTTTTAAAAGGCTTTTTCTCTGTGTGTGTGTTCTCGGAGCTTTCTGTTGAAAGAGAGACATTCCCAGCCCTGCGCCCTGACACACAAGGCTGGCGATGGGAAGTCACTCTCCTCCCCTGCCTTACTCACCGCACTCATGCCTCACGCTTTCCCCCGCGACTACTCCTGTACAGGGATGGAGCTGTGTCCTCCCTCCCCACGGGCGAGTTGAGGCACCAAGCCACCGGGAACTCTTTCGGCTCCCCACCAGCAAGGGCTGCTTTGCCCTTTCCTGATTAGGCTGCGGGGCGATGATGGTGACTTAAACAGAGAGCCAGGATGTGAGGGCACCTCCTCCCCGTGCTTTACTACTGGGCAGGTGAAGGAAGCACCATGCTTCCACACCTTCCCTGCCCTTTTTCCCCGCTGGATCCGCAGCACCAGCCCAGCCACTTGCCATTTCAAAGAGCCTTTAAAACCTTTCCTAAACGGCATCACAATTCATTTTTTTATTAGCCCGGGCTGCAGTGATTACTTTTTAGGTGTAGAACAAGGAGCTCTGCATCCCTGCATCCCTGCGAGGGGGGCTCTAGGGCATTAGGAGGCCGGGTTGGTAGCACTTCCGCTGGCCTGTGCAGCCACGCTTTCCCAATGCCTCTGGTGACTGATTCATGAGGCAGAGCAGGCTCTTCTGGCTACGTTTCACTCCTTAATACTTTTCCTTTTCAGAAGTGACAACTTTTCTGTTTGCGCCTCCATTGCATCACCACCCCCTTCTACAGCTGCCCTGCATTTTTTTTCTCTTAACTACATGTAATTAATCAGCTCAGGTTTGCAATGAAATAAGACGCCCATTTAATAGACTGAGTCACAGGTAGAGCCAAGCAAAATGAGCCAATGGGAAGGATGGCAAGGAGATAACACAAGGCTGTCAGCAGGTGAGGGGCAGGCCTGCTTTGCACAGCCAGCACTCTTCAGAGGCAGCCTGAGCAACACCAAGACTGAACCTGCTCATGTTTCCTTGTTGCTTGGTGAAGTTTTGGCACGGTTTTCTGCCTTAGCCAGCAATTCTGCGATGGGAGCCAGATTGGTCAATCCTTTCCATACGCAATAGGCACAAGGGGAGGCTTAGGCTGGGAACTGGGAAACAACAGGAGTGGAGCAGAGAGGTGACACCAGCATGGGGACATTCAGCCTCGGTATGAGGGGGAGGTGTCAGACCTCATTGCAGGGATGAGCCTTTCAGGAAGGCATCAGCCTCATCCCCGAGCTGTTGCATTTCAAACACTGGGCTGATTTTTAGTTGTAGCATCTTTTCTTTTTTTGCTGCTGGCTAGGGTACAGTCACATCATTAGTCTTTATAAGAAGGTGATAAAATACATATGTAATGCCCCTGTAAAACCCACTGGCACTGTGCTCTGGAGACACAAGACCAAGCAGTTCTAGGATACAAAAATCTCCCTCTTGTGGCTCAGAGGTAGTCAAAGCTAATGAAGAGTTGGTCTTGTGCAGTGGACAAAGACTTTAGGGCTTGTGTACAAACAGCTAAACTGATGAATCTGGGACTGCTCATGAGTTAACAGCAGAAAGATGTTGGAGGCTTTTACAATTTACTTTCTGAGAGCTGCAGAAAAATCCAGCAGCGACTGATCACTTTTATTTTAACCTTAGAAATACAGAACACAGCCTGTATAGGCTCAGCATAAACGCCTGCACCTTCAAAATGAAAGTGAAAAGCACAACATCCTGATTTCAGTAACATGGGTGTCTGCCTGTGTAGATCTAGACACATGTAGCAAAAGGAAACACTTTGTGATCTTGTAGCTAACACAACTGTTGTTGTGGTATACGCCTTTTACGCAAAATCATTTTAGCTCCATTTCAAGCAATTATGAATATTTCCACATCACTGCTTTTCAGCTGTTAGAAAACACTTATCTAGATTTTATTTTAATGATGCAAGCAAATTACATCCCAAATGAAAAAGACTTTATTATTAATGATAAGATACTGGGATTTGCATTCAGCAAAATTCCTATGTAATGCTGCGCAAATGAATTTGGTCTCTTATCCCAGACCAGAAACAACGAAAGCTGTGACGGTACAAGTCATGCCTTGCAGGATATTCATTGCACGAGAAGATTCAGGCTGCTCTGGGGATGGGCAGGAGAGCAAAAGCTCTGCCGGTTCCTAGTGTTTCTTCTTAGTGTTTCTCTGTGCTACGGTGCTCAGGGAGGACGCAGTGGCAGGGGACCTTACTTCCAGCCCCTCAGTATGACAAGTCCTGTACAGAGCTTGTAGATGCGGCAGCAGCACTCTTGTGTTAGTGTGCTGTGGCTGTCGAAATAACAGGATCAAAGGAGAGAGTCATCCCTACCCAAGTCCTTGCAAGTCTTGTTTCAGGTTATTTACCAAGTATTCCAACCACTTTGTAAATGTCTTCTTTTTTAATTGTAAAACACCTATTAACAGAGACCTAGCACTAGCACAAATTACGTACCCCACTTTTTCTGTTGGAATAAATCATCTCCTTACTTTACAGCACTGCCAGGAGGAATAACGCTATTGTTAAGGCATGAAACCACACTGCAGAAAAAACCTGTTCAGCCCTCTCTCATCGTTGCCTGTAGCCACTGGAAAGCATACAAACCTCCTGTAGTTAAACAGCACAGTAGCCATTCCAGGTAAACTACAGCCCTTGTCTTGTGGTCTCCTTTCCATGTTCAGGTAAAAAAT
Source organism: Loriculus beryllinus (assembly GCA_039877255.1). Classification (NCBI taxonomy): domain Eukaryota; kingdom Metazoa; phylum Chordata; class Aves; order Psittaciformes; family Psittacidae; genus Loriculus; species Loriculus beryllinus. The sequence goes on along the minus strand of JBCJKH010074224.1, from coordinate 36,865 downwards.
ACCGCTAAGCTGAACAGCCGACAGTGGCCTTTTACTGATGTTGAGAAGCTCCTGAAAGAGCAGCTTTTGGTTCTGGACACCAGAAAAGCCATTTTAAGATTGCCCATCAGTTAAATCTTTAAAGTCAAGGAGGTGGAGCTGCAGGAACGCCCTAACTACTGATGCCAAAACATTATTTAGCTCTTCCTTAGAAAACTTCAGCAGTTCGGAAAGGCTCCAAGGTTTCCCAAAGAACCACTGCAGTGAAATGCGTCATCCAGCTGGCGGTGCCTTCAACACCACTCACCTGTATCCATCCCCAAGTAGCATAATCTGAAAACAGTTCACAGGTTGCACGAAACCTGCTAAGTCCAAGTGCCACCTAGAAAACGTGCAAGCGGAGGCAGTTTCCAGCTAAGGCAGTTTTTACCATTCTCACTAAATCACCTGGAGCAGAAATTCAGCACCTGTTGTTTTCTTATTTAAATTGCTGCTCAGTCAATCCAGTAAATGTCCAGAGGTAATCCAGTCCCAAGAAACTGGAATAGCCAGCGATGGGAATGTTGAGATTTTAACAGGGAGTCAGGACCAACAATTACTATGGTTCCTAATTCTTTTCCCTTCCACAGCATGCCAGGGTTATCCTGCTGGGTGCTTATGGATTCCTCCTTGCTAACAAAAAAAGCTGACTCTGCTCCCGAATTTTCAGCTTCAGGAACTGAAAATCTGGCCCAAATGTTAAATCTACGTTATAAAAGCTGAAAAAAAGTAATCAAGAAATACAATCAGCTCACCCCCCATCTCAGTTTGAGTGTACCATAAATCTCTTTTCTAAAAGCATTCTTCACAACCTTAAAGGCTATTCTATCTAAGCAACAAAGAGAACCAGATTTCAGCTGAGGCTTTAAAACCTGATACTGATTTTCTTAAAATAAATAGCATTAGTAAGCAGTAATGAGGACATTTCTTAACTTGGTTGCTTTTGCTACTAAAATAGCAGAGTGCAAAAAGAACAGTAAGTAATAACCTCAGTGAGCACCCTACAGGGTTTTTTTTTCACTCTATTCCTCAATGCTGAAGTAAAAGATGACGAAGTTTTGTTGAATGCAGTAACTTAAAATATATATATATATATATATATATATTTCTTTAAATCAAGGATTTAGGGTACAAAAAAAGCGGTGGTTTTGTTTTTTGCCTTTTTCTTTTCCAAACTCCTGGTTCCTAATCCTAGCTTTTGCAGCTAACAAAGGCACATACCTCTATACCCTGGCCTAGCTAGAGAGCTGGAAAAAAAGCTGTTGATTGTATCTGCTTTCTGACCAGTTTTTTGTTGATAAATTTATAGTTTAGATCAGAATACACTACTCAGCTGTTGCTAACAGTGCTGACAGCTAACCTTGGTGTCTAGCATTATGCTTACAAAAGGAGTTCTGCTCAGTGAAGGAGGTACTGTACAGCATTCTGTGCCTGTTCAAACAAACAAAAAAGAACCACGTCGCCTCAAGATGTTACTCTGCCAAGACTGCTACACCAAAACTTAAGCTGAGAACAGAGCCCGCACACTTTTCTGGCTAACGTGCGGTATTTTCAGCATCCTTGCAATTCAAAAGTAAGCAAACCACTAATGTTTTGTGCATCTGTTTGTAACACAGCGTATGTCCCTAACCCCCGTGAAAAATACATTGCCACCTCTCCTAGTGTGTTACTAAAGCAATTAAACCTGCATTATAAAGTTAAACAAAAAAAGTTTTGATACTTTATTTTTTTCTATTATTCTCCGAATAGCTTTATGTGCAATGTGAAGTCTAGATGGTACGTGAGCTTACATAAATATTGTTAACATTGTGGAGTGTCCTTACCTACTGAAAACTCTTACTGAAATAAGTGAAACTGCACCTAGGGAACACCAAAAAGCATTAAAAAGTCAGGATAAGGACTTTCACCCAAGAAAAATATTTGTACCTGACTTTGAAATAAACCCCCCAAAAGTCAGATTTAAATGAGAATCTGAGGGCTTTTTATTAAACTCTGATCACAGAAGAGAATAGCTCAGTATAAAATCTCTTAACAAAGAGAGTAACCTCTCTATCTCTTGCTGCCACAAGCTCTGCTTAGGAGTGTATAATATGCCTTCATGTCACAGAATACAAAACTAGAGTTTGTCCTTGTAGCCCTGTATTTGTTAAGCAGGAAGACAAAACGTACTAAAAGCTGTTCCTTCTTCTAGCTGATTGTACCCTGAACACTCAGTCTGGTAGAGCTGCTTTGAGACCATCATACACCAAATACAGTTACTATCCAGCCTGCTCAGACTGTGCGGCTGCTCTTCAGCATCTGGCTGTAAAAGAAGGCACTTCAAATGCCCCACTGACAAAGCACAGCAGTAAATTATTTCCTGAACACACATAGCAATCTTCATCCAAGGAGCCACCCTAGCAGGGCAGAAAGGCATGCAGAGTGGTTAGAGTGAGCTAAGGGGGAAAGAAAGGGAAGTTTTCAGTAAAAGAATAGCAACTACATAAAGCCCTATTTTCTGAATAAACCCTAGAAGTTAGGATTTCTCCAGTTTCTCACCATTTAACTGGAGTATTTCGTATTTCCAGCACATTTGGGTTATGTCAAGCAACTAAGAAGAACTGAAAAGCATGCTAGGCTGTCTCCGAGTACTGAATCCAGAGCCATATTTTCTTCAAACTCTGTACCTTAGGCTGTAGGCAGAAAATATTACAACACCCCCTGCCAAGTCTGGTGTTCTCAGAGTAAGCAGAACCGCAGAAATATTTCCCTTTTTGACTCAAGCACTTCTGCCAATGTGTGGAAACCAGGCCAGATACTAAATACCAGGTGAGAATCTGCTATCCAGCAAGGAATGTGCTGGATGGACCCAGGCTGCTGTACCCTCAGCCCAGGACTGGCATTTGAGGGAAAGCCATTGTACCAACTGATACCCGTGGCTATACAACACCATAGAGTCCATTTTAACATTTTACTCACTTGCAATTACTACAGGATCTCTGTGTGAAGTAAACCTAACTCCGGAATAATTCAGTAAGCAAGCACCTGACCTGAAAACACTTTTACAAAAGAGAAAAAAAGAAACAAAGCAGTAAGAGGAGCTTTGCAAAACGGAGGTTTTAGCAATTACACAGCAATTTTCATCTTCACAGAGCTGGGTTACTTAAGAAGTTCCGCAGAAGCTCTGGAGAAGATTATTAATCAGATAATAGAGAGCAAATATTAATTATTTGGGTCCTACCAATGCAGCACTATGATGCTTGTCTTTATTTCCACTGCAAGCATTTGTGGTTAGATAATGTAATTTAAGACAAAGCAATTTTTATGTACTTCAGAATGTACTTATGCACAAGTACACTACTTGCATACTGTTACAGCATCTATAAATAATAAATACACAGCAGTAAGTTATAGTTATTTAACTCCTGCAACATCTAGAGGCAAGGGCAAAAACTAGAGGAACACATACTCCGTGTTCTCTAGCTTTTTGCCGAATTACTACTTTTATTTCAGTTTTCTCTGATAAACACACTCCACAAGATACCAGCACAAAGGTGGTTTTCTCACTAAAGAAGTTAAAATGATACCACTGCAAGAATAACAGTCATCAATCTAAAGATAGGGACAGACAACATTTATCTTTGAATCATTTCAAGAACAAAAAATTTCTTCTCATTTAGCAGACTAAAACCTACCTGTCATTGATTTGACAGATAGCAGTTACACTGCACGAGCTCAGATCAATTGCGACATACTGAATCAAAATGTAAAGAGCTTTTTTTTCCCCTCAAAGTGGCACCAACCGCCTGGTGCACTGGCAGGAACTGCCAGCACTGTTTCAGTACTATCAGACCAGCATGCACTTACCAGGTGCTCAACAACTGGCACCACGATGACCACAGGAGCCATAATCTTGCCCATCGATAAATATCTTTCTTATTAAATCAAACACAAAGTCACTGATTGGTCACTTCATCAGGTAATCCACAGAAAAATGTGTGTGCATTCACGAGGCTACCTAAAAGCCTCAAGCGTAAAAAGACACCGAAAGGCACTAGACCATAGAAAGTACTGCCATCAAAACAGTCTTTGATGTACATGCTTCAACTGCATCTAAGACTAAAGCCTACATTCACCCACTCTCATACGGTAACTCCAGTGCTTTGAGCTGAGCAACACACAGGTAACTTTTCTCCTACTGCAATTTCCTGTATTTTAACAAGCAGGTAATACAATAAAGAAAACTGAAGATGAAAAACAGGATCCAGTCTTATTCTACTCAATCACCTGATGAACCTAACTTGATCAAAGAATGGTTTGGGTTGGAAAGGACCTTCAAAGCTCATCTAGTCCCAACCTCCCTGCAGCAGGGGGACATCTTCCACTAGATCAGGTTGCTCAAAGCCTCATCTAACCAGACCTTTTTGGAAGAATGATGTTTTTATAAATATTTAAGAAAGTTGCTGGCCACCAACCCCTCTAGCCCTCATAATTCCTATCCTTGTTCTTGACAGCCTTTGTATTATTAACAGGAGATACAGTTGCTCTAGTTATGTCCCTGTCACAAGTGCTTATTTTTAATTACTGATGTGGAATAAATATTATGGAAAAGATGCCTGGACAGCATGCCTACCACCAGTTAACCATCCGAGGGACAAATCCTGCTCTGAACACTTAAGTGTATTTTCTAACTCCAGGGAGGGTGTAAGCAACAGATTGAAGCAACAGCTGTAAATTACGCAAGAGGTAACTGACCACACCATACTTTGCTATGACTTGATTCTCTACTACCTGACATCTGGTGTAGCTACTTGCACTTATGTGCTAGGAGTATAACATGGGTGCACCTCAGTATTATAAGGCTGATTACAGAGATCACACTTGGCAGACGAGCTATGAAGAAACTTACTTACTGTACACAGCAACATGTAACCGTGAATTACACCTATTGCCTAAAGTGCTCCAGATTCTCGGGGATGAGACACATCACCTTAACACAACATGGTGTCCAGCAAAAGCTAATTGTATTCCTAACTGTTAGCACCTTTGCTAAACTTGAGGCCTTGACTACAGCACGCAGAGTCTCTCGCCACAATCTTTCCAAAATAGAAAACTGAGAAGATTTCTTAGCTGAAAGTATAATATTCAGGCATTACATTCATTTTTTGCTTTGCTGATCCTTCCCTCCCTCTCCCACATATCCAAGGCGCAAGCCATACTAGGATAGAAGCAAAAGCCAGCTCCATTCAACACTTTCAGGATATTCCAGCCTTAATATTGCATTTGGACCAAATCTGATGCTAATACATGGAATATATTCTGGCTGTATAGCACAAGAGACTTGTTTTTTTTAAGTGGATATCCTATTTTCAGTCAATTCCCTAAGGGTGACTTCAAATCCACTGGATTACCATCCTGTGGCAATAAGCAAAATAAGAAAGCTCCCAGGATCTAAAAATGGAGAATGTGCCACAGAAACCTTTTGGTTTTCCCCTCAAACTTTTGGGCTACATAACAGATTACATCGACACAACCTGCTCAACACTGTAAAATCAGTAAACATCTTGAAGCAAGATGGGACACAAAAGACATTCTATGGAATGTATAAAACCAAACTCAAACAGCATGAAAAAAGTAACATTTATTTTTATTGTTTACAAAAGCATGAACACCTTATGCAAAAGCAGCATCCTGAACCATACATTTCCCTCATCCCCCTGGGATATTGTCAGAGAGCAAGCATTTTCTCTGTTCTTTAGGGTTAAACATACTCTGCTGAGGTAAATGGGAACCACCCCACTGATTTCCATGGAGCTCCAACTGCTCACGCTAGCAGACTTATCAGACTGCAAAGCAATGAGATGTCAAATGGGTGACTTGTTTCAGGTGCAAGGTTGGGTTAGTTTGTGCTTCTAAGCAAGATAAATAGACTACCCAGATACTTAACAAGCTCCCCATTTTCTCTAGTTTTAACAGAAACAAATCTCATTTTAAATGCCTGCTTAACCATTATGACACTCATCCCCCACTAACTTCATGCAAGGTTTAACTTTACGCACCATGAACAATTTTACTCAAGTTTTCAAGGGATAGCAAGTGTGTTCATAGTCTGTATCAGGAATGAGACCTTTCAGCATAATAGCTATTAACTCCTTTCTTACCTGCCTCCCCAGCAGATGGAGGCCAAGTGAAGAATCATGCCCTAAGGTTAACCTGAAAAAAAAAAAAATGTGTAGTGTGTTTTATTTTGCCTTCACCTTTTTCTCCTGATTTAGAGCTGGAAGTGGTTAATGGTCATGTGATCAAATAGGCCATGCTTTTGAACCTATAGAGAAACAGTTATTTAAAAAGTGCTCTGGTCAGAGAATTTGGCTGCAATGACTGCAAAGACTTACCTGGAGCATACTTATACTGTTTCCTAAAATGATCACTACTATAAAACAGCCCGATTCCTCAGATCCTCTGAGCTACCTCAGAATTTACAACTGACGCCTCAAAGTACTTACTACACTGGGAGAAATGGCTTTGGTTTGTTTGCTATCCTATGTCTAAAATGACTGACAGATACTATGTATGTCTGCAAGACTGATATTTGATCTATGGATCAATGAAAACTGCTTCATTTTACTGGTCTAGCCGCAGAAACTGTTCTATCAGCTCCTGCCAACTTCACATTAAATAATTTACTGCACCTACTGAAAGAATCTGCTAAGAATCCATATATTATATACACACACAATGTATGTGTACACATATATATACACACATATATATTTGTATTTATTTTACACTTACAAAGTGCTAGAAGAACCGAACTATTCTCAGTGCTAGAGATGAGACTAAATGAAATGCTACTACTTATATGGCATCAAATAATTACGAGACTCTGGTGAAAGAGCTTCAGAACTGTCAGCAAAAAACTAACTTTCATTGGCAAAGAGAGAAAAAGTTCCAAATGGTTGGAATTTCAGTTTTAAGTAAACTGGAATAATTTTGGAAAGCAAACCAAAAAAGCCCATGCAAAGTAGATTTTCTGATTTAAATTTCAGCTCTGTGTATAGTACACACTTTTACTCATATTCTATTATTTTCATGGCAAAATCCTGAGGTGCTTTGGACTCAGTGATGACTTTGATGAACCTGGCAGCATCTCTCACGTACATCATCGCCTCAAATTTTGGAAAACAAAAAAACCTGTACAAGTTCAGCCCTGTATTCTGAGTCTAGCTGCATAGTCAGAAACAGAAATATTGCACTCAAGACCATGCCTACAAAAAAGCATATTTAATAAGGCCGTGATAGTCAAGATCAAAATGGGACTCAGGTCATGTGAGCAATCAAATATATCATAAACAGACCTAGAAAAGCTATATTGCAGAGATGGATTCAAACCAGCAGTGTCCCAGCAATTTAACAACTGATTTTTTTTCCATGAAATGTCAATCTCTCCAAATGGTTTTCCCCACAGGGCCAGACAACATGATGCATATGTAACAAAATGTGTCGTTTCATTTTTTTCTTGAAAGTTACCAACTGCCCCAGAGTTTGAGGGTAAGATTCTATCCAAGTTCTGCCAATAAGGTTCAATCTGTTACCAACTTCAAGCAGTTTCCACACATGATGAGGGGAGAGAAGATTTGACTTACAGTTGTTTAAATATCTGCCAACATGCAAGATATGATTCTTACTTTGCAAAGTGCAGCAAAGACATAATTGAACCTGTATTGGAATACTTCTCAGTGTGCTCTTTCAGAGGTAGATCACTTTAAGAGTATCAGTTTATCTGATCTGGCTTACTGAAAGAAAGACAGAGCAAACAACCAATTTAACACAATACAAGGAATGATACAGATATACAAGTTAGCTGTCCACATCCCACGGCAAATAGGAAGAAGCACCCCTTTGATTAGTGGGGTACGCTACCTTGAATTTACAGTACGGCAAGAGTATTCACACCAGCCATTACCTTGGAGTAGCAGGTGTGCTGCACATCGACTAGCTTGCTTTGCAGTTATTTGCTCCTTTAGCCATTCCAAAGTTACCCAGTCAATCAGCATTTTGGCTTGGTTAAGGGTAGTGACATTTGTCCAGGAAGGAAGGGCAGATCACTATCCCTCTTTCCCATGCCACACTAAATAAACAGACTTATACAAATGCAAAAAGCATCAGTAAAAGGCTGAAAGAATCA
>JBCJKH010074224.1:0-16843 GCA_039877255.1 Loriculus beryllinus | reverse complement strand
ATTGGGAAGAACAGCACTTGCCTAGAACTGTACAACTAATACTTCTAATCTTGACATTCACAAATGTTATGATCCAAGACTGTTTAAAGACACATAATCCCACCCTGTCATCCTTGAATGCTTCTGTTAAAGACAGAAGTGGAGCAGACGTAACCTGTAAATTGTGAGTGGTGAAAGTAAAAAAGGGTAATAAAAAAAACCCCAGAATCTTCAAAATAAACATGGGTCAGCATTGACTGTTCTTATTGCTAACCTGACTTCCTTCTTACTTAGACTGAACTTGAGTTTACTTCAAGTATCTCATCTTGTAGACAGCAGTAGGGGTGCAGTAGGGGTGCAGTAGGGAACCTTTTCTTCATTCAGATGCAGAGACAAGTGTTATCCAGATAAAACCAACATACAAAACCTTGGGAAACTCTGGACTTATTTGTTGTATGTCTGTTAAATTAGAGAAGTGAGAGAATAGTCCAAAGAAATGACCCCAAGAAAGACACTGAACTACTTTCTGCATCATTGGAGACCATCTGCAAACTGCTGTAACACTACTACCTTCCAGTGTGGTTAGACACAGGCACATGTGCAGGACCAGAGGACAGCAGGAAACAGTTCAGTCCACACTGTTACAGAAACTAACCAATCTCTACTGTTAACTACTAGGTAATTTGACCAAGGCTCATTTGGCAAAAGGCAGTAAATTGAGTTCACTAGACTGCCTCAAAGTAAAACATGAAATTCAAGATTTCGTAGCAAAATAGGGACTACACATCTAGGATTTCTGCATGTTCTAAGCAGGATTTGCTTCTAATTTTAATCTGAATTTGAGTCCAACATATGGGAGTCTTGGACTACACAACCTAGCAGTGTTCTATGGACTTTTTTTAATATAAATTATTACACATGAACAATACAGCTTACCTTCAGGATACTTATTTGAATAACATTTAAAGGCATTTTACATTCAAATTCTCTTCTCAGCAATAGTTGGAAACTTTACAGTCATTCACAAAATACTAACCGCATCTCATTTAACTCATGTGAATTACAACAGTGGCACACTGGTATTGTAAACCTCATGGCGACTGAAGCAGAAGATGCCTGGTTTACAGGGAACAACTGAAACTCAAACACCTTCCTGCTACCAATATCTAAGATCAGGAAAAGACATTCCCTATAAGTGTTGTATCCATAGCCTTAACATCCATGTAACAACCACCTACCATTTTAAATAGCAGGAAACCAGAACCTGTCTGTGTCTAAAATTAAAAGCTTCCAGCCTACCCGCATCAAACACCTATTTGCACTCCCATTCATTTTTATGTTAATTCAGCAATTTGGAAATGCCATACAAACTCAAGTGTTACGCTATAAGCAACAAAGGTTTGAAAATTAAGTGATCTTAAGTTTGGTATAATTCAGCTTCTGAGTAGGGCAAGGAAACAATTTAGACAAAATGATGGCAGAGGTGGGATGGCTAATATTTTACTGATCCATGTCTCAAAAAAAATGCTGAAATCAGTTAATTATTTTATTATAGAAGCTCTGGGGAAAGGTCAATACGCAGATCATCATATTTTGCCATGCTCTCCTGGCAAAAGTATAGAACAGATCAGCTGGAAAGAAAGAGCTCTGCAATGCTGCAATTTTAACTGCTCCATTCATTTGCTTACTTCTGGAAACGGATTTTCAAATTTATGATCTGAGGTCTTTCAGGAAGAAGAATCACAATCCACATAAGCTAAGTCACAGCAGCATATACTACTCCTTAGCATCAGCTATATTTTGGAGAGCTATCCTTGAATAATGATTACCAAACTGTTAAGTAAGCCCATTTAGCTACTGCTAAAGAGCTGATCCACTGCGCTGTTACTAGTCATTTCCTCTGTACAGAAAACTTATAGGAAAAATGCAGCAACACTGCAATTTATTAAAACACTCAAGAGTGTTGCAAAACGAATTAGAAGACTGGATTATTTTACTTTTAAAGATATATTTTGGTTTTATTCTTATTCTAAAACATAACTTATAGATGAGATACTACTTTTCCTCACTACAATGGATGTCTGATTTTCTAAAATTTATCAACACACCGAAGGCATTAACAAACAGCTCAATTTCTAACAAGATACACCCTTTAGGATTATTAAAAAGTTGAAAAAAATAAAACAAAAACAACCAGTTGCAAGCATTAAACCTCTGCGGGTTTTAGTTAAGTATTTACACTAACATAAACCTAAACAGACCTTGAAATAGCTAGTACACAAATTTTCTCTATAGACTCATTTAGTGCATTTATTCTCAAATACATGTACCTAGCTACAGAAGTACTCACATCAAAGGCAAACTCAGCTTTATAGAAATCTGTGCAAAACATTCCTTGTCAATAATCATAAATATGTAAGATTATTTTCATATTTCAATCTGAAGACACCCTCAGACTTAAATAGGAATTCTCTCCTGTGAAAGGGTATACACACCTCTTTGAAAATGAAGAAGTTGAGTAGAACCATTCCAAAGTTGTAAACAACCAACAGGAAACGTAACTGGAAGGGCTCCCTTGTCTTCATCCATTTGGGGCCCAGCCAGACAGTGAGGAGATAAATAGTGCTTATAGTCAGTGTTGGAAACGGAGACTGCATCAAGGGCCAATCATCAACACGTTTGTCTGGGGGGATGAAACAAACAGGAGTCAACAAGTGCTGAACAAAATATACTTCACAATTATTTTATGCATTGCACATGTCAAGTATTATTCTCTCCCCGAATAGCTGCATGAGACAGTAGAAAAACAATACACTCATTCTTTCTAGGAAGGTTAAAGAAAACAACAAAAAAAACCCAACCAAGCAAACAAAAACCCACAACACTATATCACATTAGCTTACACAGAGGTTCATAATGTCGTGCAAATTCCGTTGCCCAGTTCTACAGTCCAAAACAGCAAAGCAAACAGAATCACATAAGCCAAATTACAATCAACCCACTAATTCCCTAAAATCTGATTTTGCTTATGATGAACAGTGACTGCAGTAGTAATACAACCAAATAGTCAACACCACTGCAAACGAAAGATACATAAATTTGGCAAACCTGATAAAATTAATACCTTTTATTAGTTTAAAATTCATCACTAGAAAGCCTTCTATTAATTTTATACAGATTGTATGATGCTAACCAAGCACCTTAGCTATATGATGTAGGTCAGCCTCATGTTTCAGACAGAATACTAACAATGTTACTGGAACACAACTAAGAGTTTAAAGGGATGGTTCTAGTTAATCTGTGGTGCCATATGGGACACAAAGATTTTTACCTCCAGTTTCCTGTCACTCACAGGATCCAGAGTTACACACATTCTAGGGCTCAGAATATGCTTATTATGTTCTGGATCTGTACCAAAAAAACCCCAAACCACTTTCAGCCTGATGAACCAGTGACATCTAAGATTAGAGATGTCCCTGCTACAGAAGAGGGAAGGGAGAGACTACAGTGACACCTCAGTGTTTCCTCCTCCCCTCCATGCGAAGGCTAACGTGTAGCTATAGTAAGAGACAAAAAGGTAACGAATCCGTAACTATCAATTACTTAAGATACTGCACAGCTGTACGATACTAACAAGATTATTTTCCAGATGCTCAGGCCAGTTGGAGTTCAGATGGAAATTGCACCACAGGGCTCACTGGGAACCTCAGACATCTAGAACACCTGCTTCAGTCATTTGTGGGCAAATTCACGAATAGCAGTGCAGTTGCCCAAAGACTTACCTAGAGGAAAAATTTCTTTTGGAGAACTATAATCCAAAAACAGTGAAAAAAACCCCTCTACCATAAATTAATTCCTGTTCCCAGGTATACTAACAGGTTAGAAAGCCCTTTTTACCTACAAAATAAGTAACTCTGTTGCAATGAGGAAAGTACAAAACAGCATTGTCATTACTCCTCCTACACTTATTTCTTGTTTCCTTAGTTGCCCTTAAGATCATAAATTAGAACCTAATTTTAGAAGCAGATTTCATAAGACTCCCTATTTCTAATGAACAGCACATATCACGATATACAGAAAGATATACAGCATGCAAGGCACTAACTCTTCTTGCTCAGACACTTGATCTGCACACTGCAAGCAAGATGCTAAGATGATTAAAAAGAATCGAAAAAGGAGAAAGAGAAAACAGCCTAGCTGCTTCCATTATGGCTATTAACATCAGAAGAGGGAAGTCATCCTAATGCATGGAAACCTCCATAAAGGCTTACGCAGCCAGGATGACAGGAGTCACCCCTGCAACCACAGCCACCTACAGAAACCAAGGGTGACACAGGGCAAGAAGTAGAGAGAAGTAGCAAAAAAAGTCAGATAGATTGGCTGTAGAAACACAGGCATTGAAACAGAACTGAAGAAAGACAGGTAAGACAGTTACCTCTTACTTTTCAATAAGTCCCTGGAACAAACACTTCTATTACAATTCACTGTCTGTAAAACATGAGAACATTCGCTTTATGCTACAGTGTCTTGAGATGTAAAGGAACAGCCCAATTTTCCAGATATCACAGAATACTACTATGGAACCTGAAATCACACTGCTGCAGTGCAATCATTACACTATTATCTTCCTTACGCTTTAGTTCCTGGTTGCTTTTAGCTCTACCAATCCAAATTTGAAACTAATACACCACTTAGGAGACAAGAGAACTGGAGAATCTCATCATCCACCTGTAACAGTGTGGATGATGAGATGTAAAAGTACTTGTAAAAGTAATGGGCAAAGACTCATCTACACTAAGCAAGCAGAATGGTGTCACTTCAGACACTGTAGTGTGCAAAGAGTTAAAGAGTATGTGAGGCAAGAGACCCACTTTCCCAAACACTCTTGCACTAAACAGTATAAAGAGACAAGGACGTATTAGAGAATCTACCTTCTATTTTCTAACACAGTGTTTCATGGTATCCTAAATGCTAAAGTGACAATATGAAAAACATGAAAAGGGAAGATTAGAATTTTGCCCAGTAGCTGAATGTTACCACCCACTGCTGAAAGTAGAAAGCTATGACCTATTCCAGATATCTTCCTGTGGCAGGCAGCAAAGATTTCTAGAGGAAAGAACAAAAATTCACTAGCGGGTGAAAGAAAAGGCAAAGGGACAACTTTCATGAAAGCTCAGCTGCAAGTGGGCTTTGCTCACACTTCATCAGCACTGTAAACAATTCATCTACTTTCCACAAACACTACAAACAGAAGAACTGGGGAAAACCAAGAGATGTATTTAACTGACTCTGACAACAAGGTAAGAGCATCTGAGCAGCTGCCATTGCACTTCTATACCTGTATCATGGTTTCACAGCCTGTTACTTTCCCTCTGGCACAGAGTTTTGGACAGTGAGCCACCACATCTCAGAGACAAATCTTAAAGTATTTGCAAGAAAAGCACAGCTTACTGATACAGACCACATAACACTGCCCAGGGAAATTATCTGACTGGGACTTAGGGGACCTGACCCCTCCTAGGGCAATTAATTACACTTTGAATGCCTGTATGAGAGGGAATGTGGTAGGCAATTCAGTAGTACATCCTAGCCAAAAAGCATGTCAATAGTCAAAAGTTTATTCTAATTCCTACTGTGTTAAAAACAACACCTTGCATTTATTTTAAGGGTATTTAGGAGACTTGACACGATTACTTTTTAGTAATAGTGAGGCACCAAAAAACATGCTGTTATTCATCCCCAAATTTGCTAGATTTAGAAACTTGTTCACAAGGTTTCCCCTGCATAATGCAAAGTAACTTACTCAGTTTCACATCAGTGCCATTCACTATTTTTACTGCACAGAAAGCATTACAAAACCAATTTCATTCCAGCTTACCAGGCAAGCCTGCTTGTTCATATTCTACACAGAAAACACAGTTAAATGCAGACCCTTGTTCCAAACTTCTTCTCAGATACCCTCTTTCGAACAAAGATAAATTGACTCTCAAGTCATCTGCTTAAATGACAAACCTCCCAGGCTACTCCAATACCCTCATCCCTGCCATCCTGAACCCTGGTCCAGCAAAACCAGCATAATTTTGTGTTCTCTTTACTAGCTGGAGCTGATAAACACAAATGATTTCTACAAATTACAGAAAACTGTGATAGCTTAAGGGGACATGAGTGCATGAAATCCTGCAGTACTTTGCATGCAATAGGTACATTATTACCTGAAAGGTGAAATAAGCTTGAAATAAAAAGGCCAGAACCCCAAATTAAAAAATCCCTCCAACTGCTTTGAAGCAAAACGACCAATGCCTTTACCTGATTAGAATTGACAGAGACTGACTGAATCTTTCAGGAGATTAATGTGTTTGTCTTTCAAATCCTAAGACCCAGATTCTAATTCAATCACAAAGAAAATGTCTGTTGTGATAGCACAAACTGCAGTAGTACAGTGTTTTCTTTTTTGATAAGGTGGGAGAAGTTTCACAACAAACATTTGAGGTTGCAGTCAATAGTAGATGTGAATCCAGAGTAGAATAAGGCATCTGCTAACATGCTCCTGCTAAAAAATTAGTTATGTAAGGAAGAATATGAAACAGTTATATACACAAGGTTTTCCTGTCATTCTGTGTGTATACATTTTAATATACACAAGGTTTTCCTGTCATTCTGTGTGTATACATTTTAAAGTTCCACATTGCAAAGACAGGAAAGAGGAAAACCACCTATATTTTATATAGATATAAAAATAATAAATAATTTTAAATGCCTTAAATGCCCTGAAGCACCTACCCTTGCAGGATTTAATTCTTCATGTGAGGCATTTAACTGGAAACACATGAACTCCTCAGATTTCTTCTTCCAAAGAAAGAAGAGCAGGACCAGTGAAAAGGACTAACTATCCTATCTGGTAATGTCCAAAGAGGACATAATTAACCTACACTGAAATATGGAAGGCAAATGAAGATAAATTTTGGTAAGTAAGGCTGCACTGATGGTGATCTATAGTTAAAACCCACCATAAACTTCTGTGAAACATACCATGTATTAATATGTAAATACTTAGGTTTAATGTGGTTCACCATTTTATTTCCAGTAGAGAGGATCTGAGATGTTACATTTCCTATGTATTACTGAGCCTATGAATTATTTTTTTTTTATTTCCTCAAGTATAAACTAAAAATAAGCAAGCAGATGCACAGCACAGTTGCTCCTACATTCATCAGAAGAAATCCTGAAACAGTATAATGGTGATGATCTCTGCTTTTAAGATTAGTTTTAAAGAAAACATTACATAACTAAAATATATGACTTGTGAAAGTACCTGCATTTCAGATCAAGATCAGATTCAAAATCCATATTTAGTCTTTATTTTTGCTTTAACAACATATGTATTCCTTGGCTATAAAGTCGCTACTCACTAAATTATCTAGAGAGCCTTTCAAAGTTATTAATAGCTATTGATACTATTCTCAGCGCAAAGACACTTACAGTGCCAATCCAGCACATCCATCTGTCCAATTACATTTCTAAAGACACTGCAGAAATGATGGTGTTTGTTTAAAAGCGGTTGTTAACAGTGAGAGCTCTCTGCAGATCACACTGTTTATTTTAAAAAGAAGTGCTCTCAAAGCCTCATCTCAACTTACAAAAGATTTCTTTAAGTGAGAGAAATTTTAACTCCAAAATATAAGGAAGACAAACCAGTGCTATCTAACTGGAAGACTGGTTTATGAACCTGTCCTGGGTTCAGCTGTTAACAGTTATTTTTCTCCTCCCTAGTAGCTGGTGCAGTGCATGACAGAACTACACTAGTTTAATTGTCTAAGAATCTCCTATATCTTGTTAGCTCCACTAGCACTATAATGGAAGGATATTGTAAAATAAAAACATGTATCATAGAAGAAAATGTGTGAGAAACATCGTCACACACTTTAAATGCTTACAAAGCTTCACAGCAGACTCCTTTGCAGTATTTTAGTGCCTCCCCCTGCCCTTTCTCTTTCTGGTTATGGGTTAATATTCCATACTTCTCTTTCTGCATTTTTATAAGAAATACGTGCTCAGTCCTGTAAATATTTACAGGTGCATGATGTCCACTGTGGCTATACCACCATTGCAGACAGGCTCAGTTGAAAACAAATGCGAATAAGCATCTCCATTAGACCCTAGGCTTTTAAATTAAATAAAATAATGCATGAGAATTTGCTACCAGTTTGCAGTTTCCAAGAAAAAGCTCAGTCATTGACTAACTGAATGCTCAGAACATACAAATAGAACAAAAGCAGAAGCTATAAACCAGTACACAACTAGTTACATGGGCTGCACAACTTGCAACTGAAGATTTTGAGCAGTACCATTGCAGAGTCAAAACTGAAAGGCCATACATCTTTGGACTGAATACCTACAGATTTTTAAGTGTTCTATTCACTTATTACAATTTTACTAGAGCAGTTTATATGGTCCAAAATGAATGATACTTTTAAAGGTCTCCAGTATTTGAATTAACTTGTTTGCTTTGATGTTTCATTGCACATATTGCACTTTAACCCTCAATTATTACAGCTTATCAAGTTTATGAGAAATCTTACAATAGAGGACTGAAGTTACAGCATGAGCTAAAATAACAGGCCTATAACCTCACTTCCGTTTCAGTCGGAAGTCTATGTCCTCCTAGGAGGGACTGTGAGGACAGATTGCTGCAGGAAAGCAAAAGGATTGGTAAACAAGGAACGTCCAGTTTATGCTTCTTTCTCAGCTTTATCTCTTCTATCATACTTGGCAATGTCTGCAGTCTATGGGTATTTCTAAGGAGTTTGATAGGGTCAAAGATTCCCATACCTAACTTGGGAACATTGGAATAATCTATAAAATAAAGGCCATGGAACTTCCCTTAACCAGTTCTAGCTAAGAGAGCTTCCTTAAAAGAATTTCCCATTTTACTACAGGACACATCTTTTCAGAGGCAGAAAACCCAGTAGAATACATAACAGCTTTCTGTAAAGCGTTACCTAGACCCACTGGATGAATTTGCTCCCTAAATCAAGGAATAAGGATTAAACTTTAACCAATTTGTGACAACTTCCTCTGCTAGACTGAAGACCTATCTTTTATCTTATTTTTTCTCTATATATTCTACAAAGAGTTAAATCAGCCTTGAACTTGTTTGACAAGGAAAATTAACTATACCAATCAAGTACCTGACAATTTCCCTCACAGAAAAATTCTGTATTACCACAGTGATGTCATATCATCAGTGGTAGTTACGACTGGCAAGATCAGAAAGAGGCAGGAATGTTATGGGTAAAGCTAAGGATGACATGCACATGATGCTATATGCACAAAAGTTTCCAAAATATAGCACAGAAAAGCACAAGAGCTGGCCTGATCTAAGCATTTTATTTTTTTTTAATACAGAACAGTACAAGGAAAACACGTTTACTTCGACCTTCAGGAATGAATGGAAATATCTGAATTAAGTATTTTGTTAATCCTCAAGCTTTAACTAGCCAAGAACAAACTAATTTGTTTGGACCAATAACAGGAAACATCAAAATTTCATGACAAAGCACTGTCTTTTAACAAGTTATGAAACACCAAGCTAAGATGCAATATTCGGTCTCAAGCAAAGTGAATAATGAAAGCATGTACTCTGAAAAACAGAACTAACCCTACAGATCTTAAAGTTTGCAGATGAAGTCGAACAGATCCTGTTGCACTTAGAAATGAGATGTCAGCTCCAAGGAACTACAGACAAGACTAACAGGTACTGCCTATAACCAACTGTGGCTCTATTTTAAATGTCAGGGCTTTGTAATTGTCTGTTTATTGACTAAACAACATATGCAACATAAAATCAAAATACCACACAGTTAAGAAACATCCCCTACAGCTAATAAACACCTGTGTAATATGCATGTGTTTCATAAGCTCCCATTAAAGTAACGGGAATTCCTAATCCCAATTTGCCGTTAGGAGGTCTGATTTATTTTAACTAGTATTCCTATTATTCTAACTAGCATTCCAGTCTTCTTGGGACTCCCATCATTCAGTCACTGACACTATATTGTCATTGTGCCTGCACACAGCAATTCAGGATACACTTGTTTCAAGACGAGGATAATAATGAAATTATTCTGAAGTTCAGGAGCCATTTCAATCCACCATCTAGTCTCAGGATTTTCAAGTCTAAGAGATCACCTTGTTCAAGTTATTTTTTATTTACCTCTTCTGTTGATCATAATTATTTGTGAGGACAATGCAAACACGCTGCTTCAAGGAATAATAAAAATATAATCCTCACTGAAGCTTACACAAGATTTGCAAGGTAATACGCCCTTCAGGCTCATAGCACTCTTCCATTTGTCAGATCTTACTTTTGCAAGCAGCACAGAAGCAAGATGAATTCCCAGTCCCGTGAAACTTACATGCCTTTTCTTAAATGTTACAAGTTATGGAGTAAACAGGTAAGGAGAACAGATAAACAAGCAAAAAAACCCCCAAAAGCTGTGGGATGCACTTCTATGAACTAGCTGTAGTAATATGTGATCCAGCCCATGTCTTTGTATTTCTTTAGAAAGAAAAGTGCTTCATAAAATACACTTCAACAAAATTTCTCCTATAGCGGTCTCTTCATTGAAACTTTTGTTCTAACTTTTGTGGTCTTAGCCAAAACTGCATTTGTGAGCTCAGACTGGAGAGGTCATTACTTCCCAAAAAAGCAGAGGGTTTTGGTACTATGAAAATAATTGTACAGGTATCAGTAAGCAGTAATGCAAACACAGGATTTATGCACATTCAACGTTGCAATAACAGATTAGACTACTGGCCATCTAGTACCATTCAGGGTTCTATAATACTGAAGCAGGTGACCACAAAATAAATCTTCTCAAAGCTAACATTCTTGTAAAATGTGAAGGATTATTAATAAGTTTAATAATAACTGCAATTATTCACTGTAGACATGTGTTATATACTCAGCATACATGGGACAGCAAGTTCAGCACAGATACATGTCTTCCTAATGTGCTAACACAGCTGATGGATACCAATGCTTAACTACGCAGCAAGTACAAACCACTTGTATTGCTGTTCTCCTAACAGGATGATTTGGGGTTGCAGATGAACATTCAGAGACTCCTAGACGAGTGATTAAACATATATGAAAACCAGCAATGAAAACTGAAATCCACCTAAAAATAATATACCAGTTACTTGAGAACATCTGCAGAGCTGCACAGAAATCTCTGATAAACTACCAGTTTTTTTCTGATTGCATCAGCATGAGGATGCTGCTCATCAATTTGGTTTTACAGAAAGATGAAGTGCATTTCTGTTACTTCTGTTTCGAGTGAAAACTACAAAAGGAGTTATTAAAATATATTTGCTCCTATGTAAGGTTCAGGGGCAGAAGTAAAATTTAGAGTTGCAAGGTACATTAGGCCTTCTGGTAGCTTAACACCAGTACACATCAGACAAAGCCTTCAAAGAAAAATAAACATCACAAAAGATTTAGAACTTAATTCCTCAATGTACCTTCAACATCATAACAAATGGCAAATCTGGTGGGGTAAAGAGGATGACAAAAACCAAGCACCACAAAAACCCCAAAAACCAAACAAAAAAACCCACCTACTTTTGAAATGTTGATTTTTGAAAACATGAACCAAATGAGAAAATGTTCTTAGCCCCCAAAGATGACCAGAATGAGCAGTGCCTGAATCTTTCACTCATTAGGTATACAGAAGCAAAATCATCAGTTTGGCAGCTAGCTAATGCCATACCCTAATGAATGCTACAATTACATCTCTTCACTTCTACAGTCGTGTTACCTTTCATGGTAACATATGGCTCCCATACCTACACTTCTCCAGTGGTTTCTGCATTCTCACTCTTGAGTGAAAACTCATGGATTGCTGAAACCAAGTTAGACAGAACGAAGAAAAACTGACCTAAATATGAAAACATTTTGGGGTACTCCATGTGTAAGTATTTCTGTTGGGCACATCTGTTCTTAGTAAACCACTAAATATTAAATGCAAATCCAGACAATATTAAGTCTCATAGTTACAGCCCAGCTAGTCAATTTATCACTTGCACTTCCTTTTTTTTTTTTTTTCCCATTTAGGGTATCTTAAACCATTTAAAAATAAAGTGTTACAAAGATGCTCTAGGTGTAGAAGGTCATAAAATCTTGTCTTAACACAAAAGGTGAAAGAAATAGGTTACAAATTTCCTTCTTCCAGCAACACTCTGTGAGCATTCAGAAGCCAATAAAACAACCTCTCATACTTGCTAAAACTGGGAGAGGGAACAAGGAGATGGTAAGTAAAACCACCATGGACAAGCATGCAATCTGAAGCATAACTACAAGAGCAGAAGAAGATACTTTTGAGATATTGCACAAAGTGATAACAGGAATAAGAAAGTGGAAATAAGTAGTCAGAAGTCCACGATTATGCTGAAACTGAGAAGTACATATGGAAGGTGAAGAGATGGAATGAAACTGGGCAAGAATCTCATGGTACAAGCAGATACAATGCCACAGAGAAACAGAACACTCTGGGGCAGGAGTTAATGATCAAACCACTGAAATTATTCAAGTACATGGAGAAAGGATTTGAGTTGCAGGCACATAAGCGAGTTAACTTGACACGACCAAGAGCAGTTAATGCCCACAGAGGTGCCATTATCTTTCATCAAATGCAAACCAAATTTATGTAACTTATTCTCCCTCACAGAGACAAAGGCAAACTAGCTCATGCTTATCTTGAGATCCAAGCACACACAATGGAAGTTAATACAAAACATGTTGCATTCAATTCATCTCTACGATTGCCCTAGAGCTACTTACTGCTTTACCTACAGTCTAGGGTGCAGTCCTGAAAATCCCCACAGAGCTGACACCTAAGTCTCATAAGATCTTGATTTCAGAGCTGCTTTAACTTATGTCCTTAAAATGCCACAAGACCTTGAAGTCCATACACTCAGAAGCACTTGAGTCTTTACAACACTGAGCAGAAGTTGTACTTACCTGCCACCTAAGCAAGACCCAGAAGCTATGTATTCCACATCTACATCTTCCTAAAAGAGGGGTCAGTCAAGATAGTCTCCTACACAAGAGTTTCTTATGAAATGGAGTGGTAGCTTCAAGCTTGTTTTTGAATACAGCTTGAGAAAGCAAAGCCTTGTCATATAACAGCTTACTGTCAGAGTAGCCGTACTTCACGGATCTGATCTGCCCTTAAAAGCCCACTGTCCCAACTTCCGTGTTCCAGCCATACTCCACTCACACCAACACTCTTTAAAAAAGCAAAAACTCTCATTCTTTTTATGGCCAATTATTTTTAGCTAAACAGACTCTCATTTACCTCCACTTTTTCAGGACATTCATGTTTAGCCCCATTTGCCTTACCTCAAAAACTCTTCAGTACACACAACAGCCTTCCCCCCTCTCTCCCAGTCCTGCATCCTAGCAAACTCTTCCTCCAAAAGTTCTCTCACAGTTGAACCCTCTTCATTCACTCACCTCTTATTTAAGTACTCCCTTAATCCTTTCCTTGTGAATAGAGTAACTCCAAAAACCTGTCTGGACTGGCAACAGAAAAAGCAGAGTCAAGCCTCACCCACTCCTCATGGCTCCTGATCTAGAAGACTTTAAAAGGAACTACATTCTATGTTTCCTACATTTTCCTCTACCAAGTGTCCTTACGAAAACTTTGATAACCTTTTCTGTTGCACAGGATAGTAACCAGGAAATGAATTGAATGCAACCTCTTCTTGTCTTCCATGCTATAACCACAGCCCTGCTACATGTCTCTTCACCCCAAGCACAGCATAAATACAGAATAACTACCACGGATCAACTTCTAGTCGTATTTCTCGAACTAGAGACCTAAGAACAACTGTTAAACCACTGTGCTCAAACAATTTACTATAACCAGTGCAGTCCCCAGAAAGAATACATCTGCTTCATGCCACATATATTTCAACTGCTTAAGAATCCTTCACCTTTTGTTGTAGTATGTGGCTCCAAGACCACATGCTGATTTCCACCTCACTAATGGCATGCAGCCTGAGCTGAGAACTATGATCTGCAAGAACTCTACTACAGTAATTTTAAACACCTATTAATTTGGCCTTCTGCAGTAGGTAGTAGAGTAATGTAATCAGCTTGGTTAAATTCTGTATAAAGCAGTTTTGCAACCTTGCTCCATGGAATCTGCCTTAAGAATATTAGTAATATCTTACTTTCTCCAAAGATTTCAAGACATGCTATCTATGCAGCCTTAAAAAGAATTTTCAGAACTTATGTTCTTGCCATGTTGTCCAAACATTTCCTTTTGCTTCTGGAACATGCTGATTAGTGTTCACACAGAAGTTCATATCACATTCTCTTTGAAGAATTTCCATGATGAGAGTTGCACGTGATCACCTACAACTCCTTCATCATTTTATAAAAGAATCTTTCCTTCACACTCGGCTCCTCGTCCACAGCGCTAGCTTTCCTTCAGGCTTCTCCCTCAGATTTGAGTTCTTGAAGCCTGATGATCAAAAAAAAAAAAATCTCTAAGTAGACATCTCTACTTCAGTACTGTACTTTCCAATGTCTCCATTGCCAAAGGTGCTTGGTATCTGTTTTGTTCTGATTACGTCTTTTGAGTTCCACAGTCTGATAAAAATCTTCTAGTGATAAAATGTAGGTAGAATTTCCCTTAAACACTCAGCAAACTGTCTTCAATACCAACAGCTGTTTTTTCTTCACTAATAACATCCCTCCCTCCACTGGCAGTCAGTTAAGTGGGATGCTTAATGAAACAAGTGAAGCTGGATGCTCCTAGTGCTCTGTGTGGTTGAGAGTAGACTCATCATCTAGCCTTTAACATTCTTCTGTAATCAGTTTCTCCAAGTGCTGCTTCTGCCACAGGCTTTCTGCCACAAGACAGCCTAACCCACTTACACTAGCTTCTCCATTTTCTGCTGTGTTTCTCCCTGTCTAATCCTTGTGCTTTACCCAGATGTGGTCAGATCAAACCATATCAAAACCAATTTTCTTCTCAAGGGACCAGTTTATGTGCAAGACAGGCATCACACCAAATCATCAAGTCTGACATTCAGCCAGCCCTCCGGAAGCTTAGGAACACATTCGGATTTGTTTCTGTGAAACAGACTTCATGAACCTTTGTCTCACCTTTCGTTTTCTCTCCACATCGTCACCCTCAGAAGAACTTTCATCTGGATTCTATTTGCCTCCAGCTTTGGCACAAATCCTCAAATACAAGGTTGTACTTGCACTCAGACTGTTCTGCTAACCACCCCAATGAACCTTCCTCAAGGATAAAAATTCAGGATCCTTTGGCCACATTTTGTTTCTTCTTCCCTCCTTTTTCCCCATGCACAAACCATGTATCTGCTTCTACTTCTGTTTCCTGGACTGAAAAAGAAACTGCACTTAAATTTCCTAACTATTCTTAACTTAGTCCCAAGATGATCTGGGCAAAAACTCTTATGGCAATTTGAGTTCTCATGGAAGCTGCTCCACTGATTCACTTTTAAAGACAGCAGATGTAAGTTTCCCCTCTTCCCCATCCTCATTGCCTTATATTTCTGACCCAACTGATAAAAGCTATGACTGACATGGCTCCTGAACAAAATGCTACTTTGAAGACTATTCTGCCACTAAAGTGAAAGTTTGCATCTTTCGCCTCTCTCCTTTCCTCCTGATGGAAAAAGTCTGTAATCTTATTAACTGCAACAGCTGTAAATAGTTGCTGTTCCAAAGCAGTCCCACGTGGCTGGGGATGGCCCTGCCTCCTTTCAACTTGGACGTCCAAGAACACCCATTCTCACCCAAAGTCTGCAAAGCCTTTGTTTTTTTACCTCAATACATTCAAGTCAACTAGCTCCTCTACAATAACTCTTTTCAATACAGCAATACAAACCTTTCCTTTTAAAGCCACAGCCTCCTAGTCCCCCTCCCCAATTGCAAATGTCTCTTCACCCCCACGTTTTGAGATTTCCACATTCTTCTTTCCTGGATTGTATCCTGAGTTATTCATCTTAATAGTTCCCCTGGACTCAGCCTGGAACCTCCCTTTAAGTCACTTGCTCAGTCATCTAATCATGCCCTTAATCCTTTCTGGCAGATCTAACCCCAATCAGCTACGCCAGCAGAGAGAAAGAAGGAAACACTGCCCTACCTATTACATGTAAGCGGTTCCATGCCCTTACAGAAATAATGGCATGGAATTCCTTGATCATGTTTTCTCATAGGAACTATTCCATCGACCACCTTTTGTTCTCCTGATGACCACTAAGACCATATTTTTGTCTGTCTCTCCTTGAAATGTATGGACTCCTAAATACTTCTCTTCAGCCTTTTCAGGTGAATATATGGTTACAATGGATTTCAGGCTTTCATGAAAGGGGCAGTCAAAAAAAGGTAGTCATAGAAGGAGAGGGAAAAAAAAAAAAAGTAATTTTTCAACAAATTAACACGTAAAATATTAAGCTAAGGCTGAGAATATATTTGATAATACATATGCGGAAAAAGTCACAGAGCACTGTTTTTACACCCAAACTCAAAAGTTAAAAAACAAAGTGACAAACAAATCAGCTTTAGATAGCACGCTTAATAGTATAAAAATTGTGATATCATTTAAAAACCAAACAACTCAGGCTCATCAGATACTCAAGTCTTTTGGGGTTCTTTTTGGTCCCAGAAAAGGTTTGTTGCTTTTTAAACAGCACAAAGCAGGAGAGGAAAAAGACTGAATCTTTACAGAACCAAAATAAAGCATCACAAAACTCAGTTGGACGCTCTCACACAGTTGTACACAAGTCTCATCATAGGAGCACAGGGTAGCAGTAGAACACA
>JBCJKH010074219.1:0-10051 GCA_039877255.1 Loriculus beryllinus | reverse complement strand
TTAAGTGGTTTGAATACCTCCACTGTTGAGACTTTTCAGTAGGAATGCAGGCATGAAGTGGGTACATAATCATACAAAGAAGGTTTTGTGAAACTTAGCACTTAAAGAAATAGAGCTAAAAACTGACTGTGGACTCTTGTCCACATGTCTATGTGGACTGATGTTTTCATTTCATTTATAAATCTGTTTTATACTTTTTAGGTAAATAAGTTTTCGTATTCTATTCTGTTCTGTTGTGATTATACAAATTTGTAACAATAGCTCTAAAAAGTTCCACACACCAAAAAAGTAGCAAGGCAGCTGCTTCCATGTCAGTTTTGCAAATCACAACCAGAAAAATAAGCACATTTCCTCAAAATGGAAAAAAAAAAAATTAAAAAGTTGTTCTCTGAAGGACTTCAGTAGGAATTATTAAGATCAGAGTTTCAGGTGCCTAGAACTGAAGTTAAACTGTGAATAGTAAGGAGTACACTTCTTAGTAACATGTGGTTTAGCCTTGCGTGGTTGTTTAGAATATTTTTTTTTATAACATAGACACTTGGTTTGACCTTTTCCTAATAATAGGAATGACATTTAAAGTATGCACAAATAGACATCTCTCCAAGTAATGTAAATTCACACATTCTTTCGACGTCAGTGGAGGTCCTTTGATTTACATTGGCCAAGGAACTATTCCAGACAGTCAGGTTGTTCTTTGCATCCTTATGACAGTGAAGTGCTCGACCCTGCCAAAACAGAAAAGTTCCTGTGCAAGTGCTTAACTCTCCTTACTTTAACAGTGATTGAGCAAAATCCTTGTAAGAACTTGCATTTTTGATATCTCATGCGACTGCTTCCTAGAAATCAGATTGAAATTCTTAGTGATTTATGATGTGTATTTACTTAAAATCTGATTATAGCATTACTGTACTAAATAATGACACAAATTGAGTTTGTTCTGAGACTAGTATGTCTTCATAAATAGTTAAGTTGAATATGAAACTCTAGGATTTTAAAACTGCTGATGCCATTCTTTAGACTATGCTGTTACTACATTTAGTAGCTTTTTAGTCATTAGTACTCCATGAAAATTGTCAAAGGATCAGGTTCTAATATATATCAGGTTTCATAGAATTTCATAGATAAAGTAACAGTATAGTTCAGAAGGTTTTGAGAACCATATTTATAGTCTGATATCAAATTAGTATAAGGTAAATGAAGTATAAAGCAATCTTTCTCTGTGTCATCACCTTCAGATATCACCAAATTTAAAACAAGAGGGCTTGATTTTATTCTCACTTACCACGATTTTTCACTGATTGTAAACTTGGTAAAGCTTTTCATTATTTACGTGAGTATTACTGAAAGATGAATAAGATCCAGAGGGTAGGAAAAGAATTACCAGTGAAATGTGACAGATAACTGAACACGAAATTTTTCACTTCTAGGCTTAACCATTTATATTTGGGTGATGCATCTAGGCTGATATTCGTGGAAGAAATGACACTGAATGCAGGCTCTGTGTTAGAAGTTGAAGGCAGACATCCTGATAGGTAACAAAAGGTGTATGTGCAGTGTAGTTCACAGTCAGTATGAAACAGCTGCTACTCTGAGTCATCTAGAGGGGAAAATAAAGGTAATATTCTATGTTGGTCCTGGTATGAATGTCATCTGGACCCGTGTAGTTTGGGCTCCTTCTCATCAGTAGTTTGTGTATGTAGTTCGAAGCCCAGAGAGAACTGGGTTCATATCTTTACTCAGAAACCTACAGTAGCTATTTAGCAACTCATAAGTGGAGTTATACTAGAAAACACAGCTATTAAAAATACTGCCTTACTGAAAAGGCTTACTTTTGTATATTTAGTTGAGATTGGCAGACAACCTTTTGTGAGCAAAACTGATATCTTTAGCTTTATATTTTGAGAGAATTACAGCTGATACAGACATGTCCATGCAGTTTTAAAGATTTCTACCATGTTCATACCTTCACATTTTGTGTCAGAATACTCACAGAAATTATTTTTTTTTTTCCACTATCAAGTCTTCTTGATCGCTTGTAGTCATGCATTGTCAGGTATCACCCATCCTCTTAGATTTGATGGTCACTAGTTTTAACTAGGACTACACATGCCTATTATTGATCCAAACCTAATGAGCCTTAGACCATTCCAGAAAAAGCAGAACTGAGAGAAAAAGAGAAGAAGTAATGAGTCAGAAATGAAAAAAAGAAAGCATATGAGAAGAGGCTCAGAGTAACGTGTAAAGAAAAAAGAAAAAAAAAAAAAAAAACAAACCAAACCAAAAACCAAACCAAAACAACAATTCGGAATTCATACTTGATTTTCTGACAGAGGCAATACTCTAAGAAAATCTGTATGTATGATATTATTCTGAGAGGCCTATGATTTTTTTCTTACTTTCTTTGCTCTTTTGGAATGAAGAAAGTGGAATAAGAGAGGAAAACAATATACACAAGTCATCTCCTGCAGGTAGAAGAAGTCAGTGGAAATCAGTAAGCTTTTCAGTGGAAGCTGAGGGAGAATACTGAATTACACAAATGTGACAGAATGATCCTGTGGAAGAAAGAAAAAGACTTCATTTCTCTTGAATTTTACTTTTATGCCTGTACATCACTAAATCTGTCTTTTTCTGCATGATCAATATGATATACTGCTGATGAACATACATGAACACGTTCAGTAAAGGCCACTGTGAACATTAGTACTTTATTAAGTGTTTTATTTTATCTCTCAAGTTTTAATTTTGCAGCTGAACAGAACCCTACAATGCCTTGACACATTATGAGTCTCTTCTGAGACCTATTTAATGTCTTGGTATCTGAGTGCTGTAAGACAAAAAGCTTATCTGTTCTGCTCAGGCAGAAGAATGATTTAGGTTTTGTGTGATTTAAAAAAAAAAAAATTAAAAAAAATATTAGTGGAAGACTTTATCTGGAGGTTGTTTAGCACATTTACTTGAACACTGGCAGTCTGATCTAGAAAAATTCTGCTCATCTGGGGCATTGCTTTGTTTCTGATGCCTAAATATGAATGTGGGTATTCTCAGCTGCTTCTCACAGAGACTGCCTGCCTGGCAGCACGATGAGAGAGGCATGCCAGTTCCATACTGCAGGCTTGCCTTGAGGAAGCAAAATGGTTTATGGGTGCAATTGATCAATGCATCTGAACATCAGCTAAAATAAAACTGTACTAAGAATGTGTAATACTGAATTTCTAGCTACTTCTATTGATAAAATTAACATTTGCATTGTGGACTCTAACTTAAATGAAGGGCTTCGCTTGAGTTACATTTCTGAAATGCCAGTCGTGATTTTTGAAGATTAACATTCCATCACCAAACTTTCTTGAGGACTCAGTTCTTTTTTTTTTTTAATTTTATGGAAGAGTGAACATATCACTCAGAAATATAATCAGAAATATATTGTTTTAGCATAATGCCAAGAGATACAGCTTTACCTAATAGTGATGTTTAACATACCAGTGTTCAAGATAATGAGCTATTTGCGCCATTGTTCATGTAGTCTGAATAATAGGTTGTCATAATTTAAACTTTCTGCAGTTTAAATTTATACTTGGATTTACAAATCAGATAAGCTGCTTGTCACTGTTTGCCTTGCCACTGTTTTGACTTACAGTACTGTGATAAACCAATCAGACCTAAAGACCAACTTCTTTGCTCTATAAACTGGTGCACATAATGTCCTTTTAGTGCAGATCAATGTCTGTTCCATTTCTCAGCTATGTGCATTTCAAAAATACCTCTAAGCTGTTAGCTCACCTTCACAAAGGCGGTCTTCTTTGAAATGCCTTATATATCCCAGGCAGACTCTGAAACTGAACCTCTAAATCAAAAGACAAAAGGAGATGGATTAATCAATAAGGATGCTTTCATTTTCTCTATTTTCTCCCCAGGCTGAATCCCCAGACATAACAATCAAATCAGTCTAGTATAAGCTATACCAGGGCCTATAAAGGTTACTTGACAAAGATTTTCTTTTTCACACAGACAAGATAGTCGTCTTTTATCTCCCTTTCTCTCTTTCTTTCTTTATGTAGACTTGATTTTGGACTTTCACTTACAGTAGAAATTATTAGAACACTTCCCTCCATCCTCCTATTTTGTTTCTAAGTATTTGCTGTTTTCAAGATGCTACTATTTCTATCGCTGTGTTAAAATAAGACTTTACAGACTATATAACATTATTTGCTTCACTCACTGCTTAATAAGACTTTTGGAGGGTGACAGGCCCAGTCATCATACAACATTCAAACATTTAAATCACATCACATTCAATGGCAGAAAATTAACAACTACAAGTGACCCTTCGTGCACTGAAATTGTCCTTGGATATGTTCTCAAAAATTTCTCTTTTAAATATATGAACTAATTATTTCCTTATTAACTAAATTGCACAATACATAAAAACCTGTGAATTTCTGAGTTACATTTTATGATTACAATAGTAAAATTTTCCCTTTCAACTTTGGAAGTATTCTTTGATATTTTTTCCCTAAATATCCAGGACTAGATGAACATTCATCCTGTCCCACTATCACTGTGCTTGGGTTAAGGTTTCTTCCTTTCGGAACTTAAATCAAGAATGAAAGCAAATCCAGTCACTTTCTTCTTTTAATCTGTTTTGATGAAGTAAAATGCAGTGTTGAATTGAACACTGTTCTTTTTGAATAAAAGTAGTTCATATGGTCAGATAATACCTAGAGATCTTGTTTTGTTTGGTTAACACAGACACGTAGGTTTACATAGTCTACCTTAAAGAGTTCATTATGTAAAGCAGGGTAGAGCAAACAGCTGCAATAAAGAGAAATGAGATAAGTAGTATGTTTTATTATACTGGAACCATGATCTAAGTGAGTGCATGTTTCCTGTCTGAATCGTGTAATATTTATTTGGTTTTCTTCTGCTAGGAATAGTTATGCACTGTGCTTGAGTGCCAGTCAGTGCAGAATTTTGGCCAGGTTTACTTTAAAAAAACAGTGCAAGAAAACTGAAGGAAATACATGTGCTTTAGGAAAAGTGCTATGTAGGTTGGCATCTCTGATGAGGGCAGGATTAAATTAACAAAACTGGCAGCTAGAAGAGGACTTCTTTCTTTTTCTCTTTTGTGGGACTGGCAGTGAATATGGAACCCTAGGGTACCATTTCATTGAGTCAGTTTTCATGTCTTTAGGCATTGAATTAATTTACCAAGTCTGTGGGAAAACTGTTGGAGAATTAGCAATTTCTTCATAAAAGGGAATCCTGCTAACTTTTACGTGTTTTATATGATATGAGAGGTGTCTTATGAATATAGTTCTAGAAGCTGGTGATATATTATACCAGCACCACTACTGAAATGTCTTACTGTTTCTGTTTAGGTACTTAATCATAGTATAGTGTCTCCCACTGCAGTAGTTGCCTATTCTTTTCACCAATACTAACTCTCTTTCTCTAATTTAGTCAAAGACACTTAATTAGGAACTGGCATTATGGATTTGTGGAATAATATCTTTTATAGACCGCTGTGGTAAAACATTTACATTAAATACACTAAAAGCTCTTAGTAGTATATTTAAATTATCCTAATAGTTTGCTGACTATGTTGTATGTTCTTGAGAGATACAATTAGAAATTACAGAACATTGCATCTGTCATAGACAAAAACATAGTTCTATTGTTATACCTTTTCTATGTCAGATGTCATAGTAATTACATCATTTGGCAATTACTAACTGTAACAGATTATACACATCCAATTCGTATAACCACTTTTGTGAGTAAGATAACATTACATAATTGTCAAATGACCCAATGGAAAACAATTAATGCACTAATTAGTATTACTAATCTTCATTACACATTTACAGCTTTATTAAATGTATAAGGATAAAATTTCCCTGGATATCTAAGGCGCTTAAGATGTAGATCCAGTAAAAAACTTTAAAAGGGCTTTAGGTAGAAACATGGCCCCAAGGTAAATAATACCAAACTGTATTTTAGGAAGTTCCCATTAAGCATATGCCTAATACTGGAGGTGCTACAATTATAATTTTTTTCCTTTTTAACTTAAAAATTCCCTTTTGTTTCTACTGATGTGCAAGCCAGAGCTGTTTATATCTAAAGCCTGTAAGTGATCTAGTTGTTTGTCTTCCATCCCCATAAAAAGTGAAAAAAACGCAGACTAGCCTCAGGGTTTCTTAATTTCTTCATTTTATATGTACCCTCAGGAACTCTAGCTAGAGATTTGAATTTTGTCCACATCTCAGGGTGGTCACCACATGGTTAGAGTTTATCTGCAGTCAGATGACATGGAGTGACAATCCAACTGTTCTTGAAATTGACCTCAGGCAACTAAGGTGATCCAAAATCCCTTTGTGTGCGGTTGATAGAAAGGTAAATGGAATTTGTATATAACCTGTTGACTGAACTTGCCACTAAGATTTCCATGGCTGGAACTTGGGGTATGAAGTGGGGCTCAGATTGCTTCATGAGTGTTTTATCAAGGTCAGCGTCGACCTAGTTTCCTACTGACAAGGAGAGATCTGCTGATGATCCTACAGGAAAAGTGATGTTTAAGTCACTGTCTTCTGCTCTACACTGCACTTTTAATTCAGAGTCTTTCATTGTGGAAATGTTTTAGAGTCAGCGTGATGAAATTTCTGGATTCTTGCAGAGGTAGAATGTTCAGCAACCTGTGTTTCTGGTTAGTATTATTAACACTAAAAAAGAAACAAAAGACTCTACCTCGTCCTAACCTTTAGCTGTTGAATGGGAAGAAAAATATAGCTTCATTTCTATTCCTGTAAGATTTTAAAAGATGTATTGGTCATTACTAATGATGTCACAATATTTTGTTATAGGTTACTTATGAAATTGCTGGTGCGATAGAAAAAAATAAAGATACCCTTTCACAAAATCTTGTATTTGTAATGAAAAGTAAGTAAATGGTTTTGTGGTTGCGGTTGTTGTTACAAATCACGATATTATGATTTAACTTTAATTTTGATTTTAGTTTTAAGAGAAAGTTTTTTTTATATATATATATATATATTACTTCCAGTAAAAAAAAAAAAAATCATCTTTTTGATGATCGTAACCTTTTCTGCTCTGATTTAGAAAGACTTTAGAATTAATGAACAGAAAGCATCTTCATCATGTGATGTGATGTAAAGAGCAAGAAAGGTATAGTCTGGCTGATGAGTATAACTTAAGAAATCATTGGTATGAACTAAAACAACAATATAAGAAACAAGATACAGGGAAAGGAAATTAGGCTTCCAAAATCATAGAGGCTGCAGTGGGATGCGCTTCACTGCTTGAGTACCTTTCTAAAAGCAGGAACTTGTGGGCGTTCTTATGTTTTTCAGTGCATAGATACAAATGTCCATTAACATACAAAATTAAATACCTTCCCATGTGCATGTTATATAATTATGCCTAATAATAATGCATCCCAGTTTTAAAATTATTAAAATTAAGATTATTAAAACCCCCTATCATTTACCCTTTCTGTGAAGAAAAACAAAACAGTCCTCAGGGATATGTCAGTGTATCTTGAGGTGTTATCTGTCTTTCCTCCAGCCACTGCAGTCTTTAATATATTATATGCTTATGTTTTATTTGTCTTCCAAATCAGCCCCACTATTACAATGTGTTGGGTTTTACATCGAGGTTAGTTAAACTCCCTAGTAAAATAATGAATGCATTTTAAAGGCAAACTATGTGCATAAAGGATGAAGAAAGAAATGGAAGAACTTATCTTGAGTGTAATCCTATTGATAATAGTTTTAGAGACATTCTGGTTCTTGCTAATGGGAATTTACATAATAATCTCCCAAATAATATAAGAAAGTATGGCAACTTCAAGGATGTTCTACAGGAGAGAGCACTCTTCCATTCTCTCACGTAGTCTCCTTTTATGCTTTCATTGCTATTTCTTGTCATATCAGCTATGTAACTGTTAAAAGGGGCTAATGGAGTATTGGATTGGAAATAAAATATTTGATATGCTGAGAGTGAGTGTATACATAATGAAGAAGTCATAATAACAACAATTATAATTAGTGGGAAAATTCTAAAGGCAGAATATTTACAAGCATGTAGGTCATCTAAGGGCTACATTCCTTCTTTTTTAAGTGACTTAGGATTAAAACCTATTGGTTGTTAGTGACATATTTCCTTTAGGGTCAGTTTTATAAGTTATGTAGACATATAATTTAAGTGCACGCTTGCTTTGATTTTTCATTGAATTTAGTATAATGGGTCAAAACTCAAATATGCTAAAAAAAAAAAGTAATTTGCATATATGTGTAAGAATATGGAACGTACCTGTTTGACAAATAAATCTGGAGAGACTATTCACATATGTTTTATTTGGTTTAATTTAAAGGATATTATTTTAATGCTTTTCGTAATGCCACTTATTATATTTATCCATATTTTTAAAGTATGGAGCTTTACTGTGTCCACTGATTGTGATGAAATTGTTTCAAGTATTGGCTTTACTTAACTGACATGTTTATCGGTTTGTCCGCTTATTTAATTCTGTCTCCTACTACATGTCTTTTTACTTCCAAATACAGTATATATATTATTTTCTAGCTTGTATTTTATCTTCATGCATTAACTTCTTTTTTTTTTTTTTTTCCCCAGCCAGTGAAAATGTAGTCATCAAACAGTTGTTCCAGTCCAAGCTGACACAAACTGGATCACTTGTTCCTCCATATCATTCCCTTAAAGTCAAAGGGTGTAAAACAGCTTTGCTAAAACCATCAGTAACGACTGCAAGTGGAGAAGCAAAGAAATATATTGAGCTCAGCAAGGTAAGAAGATGGCTCTCTGCTCTTTGCTCCTTGAAGATTTTTCTGTTACTTTGACATTTCTGAAAGCTCCTTGTTCTCTGCTTCATTCTCTGTAGTCATTACCTTATTAAAATAGTTTAGTACTAAAGCAATAGTGAGAACTAACAGGTTATAATTTGCTAACACTAATAATGCTGGTTCAAGAGTCTCTTTTTTGGTCCCGCTGAGCTGAAGGCTGGGCAAGACAGTGAGGTCCCGTCAAGCCTGACTCATTTGAATCATGATTTTGTGGTTCCAGGATTTAGCAGTGGATGTAATATTACTGATTTTTGGCTGTATAGTAACACTTCTTTGTTTTATCTCCTTGGCTGACTTAATGATGAATAGTTAAGTAAATTAAGACATAGGAAGATAAAAAAAAAATTCAGTGTCTTTATTGTGCTAAACTGACACAATTTCTGCAAAAGATATTTTGTGTCATTTTGTATGATCAACCCCATACATTTTTGCAAACGTTAGTTTAAATGAACACTTTCATGTACTTTTTTCTAGTCAATTTAAAATCAAATCAAATTCTCCCCATTTCTGAACTTGTCTCTTTTTCTGCTAAGTCACCCCAAAAAATGCTTAAGAGAAAAAAAAGTGGGAGGCTATAACAAAATTTGTTGTTCATGTCATATGGACCATCTCTCTTGAGGAGCAGTAGCATAATTTGCTGAGTCCATTCTTGACAGAGGTTTGGAATTCCTTCTTCTTCTAGAAGAGGTAAGCAGTTCTCATAGTACATCAGCTGCCTCACCAAGCTTCTTGAATCTTCAAACTCTATTTTTGGCTTACAGCTGCATAAAATTGATTCTGTCATGGGATTAAGGATCCTGCGCTCATGTGTCATTGTGGAAGGCTTTATGCAAGTGCATTCATAGAATAGCAATGGGACTTACAGCCCCCCCTGCTGATAGTAGCATAATTCCTGTCTACTGTTCTTATAAGTAATCTCAGTGGAAAAACTTAAGTTGAAGTGAATAATGTTGGTTTAAGTCTATATTTAGTGAACCGTTGAGGCGTCACAAGGTGCCTTAAGGTGCCTTTCCACTATAGTAAGAACTTCCCTGAAGAAGCTTCCTTAGGCTGTGAAATAGATCCTTGCTCCACACATGGAAGCAAATACGAAAACCACATCTAAGAAGCCTAATAAAGCCAGGGGAAACACCACACAGCTGGGATCTCTGAAAGTATGAGGTTTTCAATCACTC
>JBCJKH010074198.1:0-51426 GCA_039877255.1 Loriculus beryllinus | reverse complement strand
TTTAGTAAAAGCATAGGCATTTCAGATTACATGGTATCTACTTTTAGAAATTATTATCATACATGATATGCAGTTTCATAGTCCTACAAACTTCAGCACTTTCATGTCTATGTGTAGTTCTTAATGTGAAATGAAGCTTTCTCTTGCCTTAATAGTATGCCAAAAACTGGTACTACAGATTTAGAGTAGAGGGTCATTTTCAACTTTTTACCAAAGCAGACGTCGCCTCATATGGTCCACTTAGTTCCTTTAAACTTTGTTTTTCAGGTCATAGTAGGGCTTATGATTATGTCTGATTAGAGGGACTTAGTTGTGAAATACCACAAACATTTTCAGGAGCGTATCTTGACTAAAGTTGTAAGCAAACATGTAAGTTGACTTTTCATTTCAACGTGTACAACCTCAGAAGCTTTTAAATGATCTGTGCTGTAGTCTCCAAGTGTCCATATGAAAGAGCAAGGTGAATGTGAGTTTGTTTTCATAACACTTTAAGCATCCAAGGAGATAAAATAAATTTTTATAATGCTAACTTGATATTTTTTATCCTGAACAGTGACAGGGTACAGTGAATGATTAATTGTTCATCTTGTTGCTGCAAAGTGCAAGAATTCCAGGCACCAAATATGGGAACCCCCACCTCTGGAAGATCTCTTAAGTGCATGTTGAAATGCTTTGCTAAATCCCTGTCTTGAGGCAGCAGTGTGTCCCAGGTAAACAAACAAGGTAAACTGGTAAACCTTTTAAGATGACTGAAAGGTGGGGATGCCTCTGCAGCAAACCAATCTTATTTAATGGAAAAAGTCAGTCTACCAAGTATGTTCAAAGTCAAAATACCAGTGTAACTTGCAAGGAATGTTGAGTGAAAGTGCAAGGGATAGTTTGCATCTCCCATTAATGCCATTTTAGATTCTTGGAATCTAATTCATAGCTATGAGTCAAGAGTTTATCCAGGTCCTGAGGGAACAGCTTCTGCAGGGCCTATTGGAGAACATATTACAACTTGCATCTCTTCCTTTTTAGGCTCTTTTTATAGAGATTCTTTACCTGAAATGGACCAGTGCAAAGACGGCTGTTAGTGCTTTCCTGTTGCAGGGAGGTTTGTTGCTCAGGGCAAAGAACAGGAAGGGGAAGCTCTGCAGCTGATAGCAACGTCTCTGCTGCTGCCAGGGATGCAAGTCTCCTGTACTGGGGTGGGGCACTCTATTAATGTCTGTGTGTGACAGGTTTTAAAGAGCCTGCTGGAGTACTGCTTTTATATTAGCTAGTATCCATTGGGAGGGAAGGAAACAGATATGAATGTGGCATTTGAACAGCACTGAAGTTGGAAGGTGCTTGGAGGAAGTGCAAATTACTCAAACTGCTCAAAATGCAGTGTTGTGTTGGGTTTCTGGAGGTTAAGTGGCATTCTAGTTTGTTACTGTGTTACGTGGACACATCCTTAGGCCTTTTCTCTTTATGCTGGATTTATCTCCCAGCTGATGCTGTTTGACAAGACTGACTTTAGTAACTTTACTACTACTGATTTTTAGGTTATCATTGTGTGCCATAACTTGTGTAGTCTTGGCAGATAGAGACAGGAAAAGGACAACATGAGTTTTTACCGTTGTAGGGTATGCATTTTGTAAAGAGACAAGAGTTGCGTATTGTTGAGCTGTGACTTGATTTGGCTTCTGTTAAGATTATAGTCTAATAACTTAAAGTTGTAGAATGCAGAACTATATGAGTGACTGGCACTAGTGACTTTGGAGGTAAAAAGGGAAATAATAGAAGAAGCAGAGAAGAGGAGAAGGGAATATTGTGTTTGGTTTTATAAGAAAATGTGAAATTTTAAAAGAAAATGTGAAATTTCTCAATGTCCGAAGACATGATGCTGTTCTTACTTTGATGCTTCTGTTTCTTCTATGCAGTATTTGTAATTGTGCCCTTTGGAACGCTAGTCATAGACTGCAAACAGTGAATTGCTAATTACATGGATTATGTATCTTTGTCTTTTTTACTTGTCTTGTAGATGGCATGATAGGAAGTTAGAAACACCCAGTAACTTCTTAGTGGATCACTTCCTTTTAGATATTCTTTAAGTTGAGTTAATTAGCGGAAGTAACAAGCTAATCAATAATGATTGGTAATTATTTGGACTGAGCAGTCCCACTTTTCATGCCCAATTCAGTTTTGTGACCGGAATGTGAAGCCTTATGCACAATACACAAATAATGGTATTAAGTAATATCAAACTATAAAAAAAAAGTCTGCATTGAGTCATTAGTATTTGCAGTGTTTTGCATTCTCTGTCTTTACGTTGTAACTGTGAATGTGCTAAAGTTCAGAACTTTGGCACAGAATAATGTAATAATTCATTAGACCACTTGGAGAGCACTGGGATTTTTAGGTGTGTATGAAGCCTGTCTATAACTTTACTGTGCTGTGGCTTGTGTTTCCGCACCAAATACAGAGGTCTTCTGGAGGAGCAGGAGTTCAACATGCTTTGTGTAATTCAGAAATATAAAAATAAAACTAAGTCAGTGTTTTGGTCTCCTTGTGGCCTTTCACAGTGGTGTTGCCGCGCTGTGAAGGACTTCGAAAGCAACTGCATTAACAAAACCTACAGCAGGAGAAAACCCAAAGCAGTAGAATGGAAAAGAAAAAAGGGGGGTGGGGAGGAAAAAAAACAAGGCAGCAATGTCATGACCAAGTAGGTCACCACTGGAGCATTATAGTCAGTGTATGTCAAGGCATTAAAAGGAAAGATCATCTAAGTCGTCTTCTATCAGCAAGTCTTTATGTGGTCACCATTTAATTTTATCTAGTGAATTATCTTTCACGCTTGGGGTTAACATTTTATATAATGAGAGAAGAAATAGCGTACCCTGAAAAATCAATGTTTTTCTCTTGGGGCTGGGCTTACATAAAGGTGAGGTGATCCCACAGTACATCAGGAACAAGAAATGGCAGGTTTAATGTGGCAGGCACGCTGAACATTGTTTCCCAGGACTTCCAGACGAGGATTAGCATCTGGTTTGGTTCCTGCTCCATTGTTGTAAGCATGCTTGTTTTAAAGTGTACCCAGTTCTCCATCAGAGAGGTTGGTGAACCAGGAAGTGGCTCAGTGACAAGTGGTTGTAACTGCAAAATCTGGTAGTATATTAAATGCAGACCAGCAGAGTTGGGTTCCCTGTTGGTCTGAAGTGAGGGTAAGTGAAACAGGTTGCCTGAGGAGGCTATGGAATCTTCATCCTTGGAGATGTCCAAGACTAATTGGATGTTGTCCTGCGCAAACCGATCTAATTGGTTTTGCTTTTAGCTGGGGTTTTGCTTGATGGCCTCCAGAGGTTCCTTCCAACCTCAATTATTATTTGATGTTGTGAAAGGGCAGTTTATACCTGGGATTGTGCCAGGCTTCCCACAGAATCAAGTATGTGTTCTTTCTGCTGGCTATGCCCTTGCTATGCCACCCTCCATGCGGGAGTTTCTGCCCTGCCAGTGGAAGGCAAGCTCCTTTCAGTGTTCTCTTTGTTACACAAACTCACAAATTACTGGTTTTAATCTTGAAACGTTAACACCTGCATGATTAGTACATTTCCTAGACACAAGAGGCTTTTGTTCCTATGAACTTTTAGATTTGTAATGTGAGAAAAATGCATGTGGCTGCTCAGTGAAAGCATACGATTTTGTTCCCTGTTGCTTTTGTTCTGCTGCACTGAAAGTGGCTGAGGCTGGCTTGAAGTCTGGAAAATAACTGTAAAAGCAAAAGTAGGGAATGGAGACTATGTTTGTGCTTATCCTTTCCTAGCTGTTGTAATATAAAATGTGTTTATTTGGCAGATGAAATGGAAGGTGGCCCCTTCACACACTGTAACTGCCAGTGCTCTAAACCTCCTAGGAGTTTCCATTTTCTTGGGCTCACATCATCCTCAGCAGTGGAGGTTTTGTAACTGTAGTTTTGTTCAAGTTTCGTCATATGTGTGAGCCAGAACAACTCCTCCATCGTTCTACATTCTTGTTTGTGTAGTTCAGATAGCAGTAGGGAATAGTAGCAATTAATGTTGATTAGAATTCACTCAGTTTGTGTATGACTCACATGTAAATTACCTTGTCTCAGTAGCTTGTGGGAGACTAGCAGGATGCTCAGATCCTGCAGTATGAGATGCCATGTGTAGAGTACGAGATATGATGAGATTGCAGTGTCTTTGAGTGGGGTATATCTTTCTTAATATCTTGTTAGAAGGTCATGGTCAGCAATGCATCCATAGACTTTAATAAGTTTAAGCTATTTTTTTTTTTCATAATGGGAAATTCTGCACAGCCTTAACCATATTGGTAAGGGTTTGAAATAGATATTACAATCAAGCTGAATTTGCGAGTATACTAAGAATACTATTTTTCTAAGATGATACCAAACACTTTTCTCTGAGTGTATGGCAACTTGAGTCAGTTTTATTGTGCGTAACTTACTGTATTGTAGGAGTTAAATAATTTCCTTATTGCACTGTGTCATGCCATATTGACTTCCACCCTTCCAGTGAGAAATCTATGATCATCTTAGGAATTTGGGTGGGGTTTTTGTTGTGGGGTTTTTTTTTTTTTGAGATTAAACATTAAAAGGCATTTATTTTGGTGGTGGGATAGGAAAGATAAAGGAGGCAGCATAAATGTAATAAAATCTTTTCCATTTTTTTTCAGACACCTGCAGCAAATACTGCAGAGTTTTCAACTTCCTTTATGCTTAATTTCTGTAGGCTAGAGCTTTCTGGACTTCGGTCTTCTGAGGACTTATACTAATTATAATGGAGTAAACAAAATGATTAAAACCAGATTTTGTAGATTAGAATAGCCATGCAAATCTTGTTGTGTTAGTTGATTCAGAAACTGTAGTTGCGCAAGGCAGTCTGCAGAATAGGAATTTGGAAGAATTTTTGGCGTATGCTTTAGATGTACCCTGAAGTACTCTGAAGCTTACTGCGAGTTATTGAAGATATTGTGCTATCGGTTTGGTCTCTTGTCCATCCTGTACAAAGTGCTGCTCCTGTAGGATTTCACACTTTGAGGGAAACCGTGGGCACTAACGCCCGAATCAAGAGATGAGGCATAAGGTTGGACAGAACCTTGGGTGGCATGGCTTAGTGTGAGGTGTCCCTGCCCATGGCAGGGAGGTTGGAACTTGA
The DNA here is from genome assembly GCA_039877255.1 of Loriculus beryllinus. Taxonomy (NCBI): domain Eukaryota; kingdom Metazoa; phylum Chordata; class Aves; order Psittaciformes; family Psittacidae; genus Loriculus; species Loriculus beryllinus. The sequence goes on along the minus strand of JBCJKH010074198.1, from coordinate 46,267 downwards.
TGATCTTAAGGTCCTTTCCAACCCGAACTATTCTATGATTTAAGTTCCCCTTAAATCTTGTGTTCTGGAGCGGGGTTTGGGGGTGGATTTTCCAGCCTGCTTCCTGCTCATCCTGCCCGAGGAGACAGTAGTGCTGTGGAAGTGCAAGAATGGGTGAAAGCATTGAGCTGTGAGCTTTGCCTCTCCTCCACCCCACCGTGTTCTCTGCAGCCCTTGCTGTGGCATGAAGCCCAAGCTCATAAATCCTGCAGAGCTTGTTAGCCTGAACTTCATTCTTCTCAGGGCTTTGCCTTTGGAGAGAAGCCTCAGCAGTTACAGGCTGATGCTTGGAGGGGGCTGTATTAATTTATTAAAATTAATTATTATCCCTTTATTAAAAACTATGTTTGCCCACACGAAGATGGTATTCTGGCCCTTTGCTGGTGGAAACGTCCACACTTAGGCTGTGTTTCAGACTTGTTTCCTGCAGTGCGGGCAACTGTATACCATGCGTTTAACTCATGGTTAAATTTACATATGTTTCTTACCTGTGGGACCATTACTAGAAAACACATACAGAAATGGAACATTACTGTGCTTCTGTTTGTTTGCCAACACTAAGTTTGCCAAGTCTGTTGTTGATTGTTTGGTTTATGTTTTTGTCAGGGCTTCAGTTTGAAGTAGAAAGCCCTGCCTACTTAGACACTGGGTTGTTGAAGGCAACATCTTTCTATTTTTCCTGGTCAGCAGTTAAATAATTAATGCTATCTTTATTTTTATCTTTATAATTCTCAATTAATAGACCACTATTTTTATTTTTTTTTTTTTTTAAATACTTATTTTACTGGCATATTGACAAATTTCATGTATAACCAGGAAAGTCAGAAGATTAGAGTTGTTCTCTTTCATGATTTTGTCCTGTCTCTCACCTTGTCCTCCACAACTTATTTGATACTTGTAGGTATAACTTGCCAGTGCTGGTAAGAACCTTTAAAAATCATGTGAGTAGGAAAGCTATGTAAATAGAAGAGAAAACACTCGGCAGCAGAGATAGAAAGAAATCATTATTCGTGAAAATACTGAGTGTGTTAAACTCCAAAACCAAAATACAGCTCTGAAGGGTATGCTTATGTGTCCTCCTGGTTTGACTCCCAGAGTGACCAATAAGTTTTCCTTAAAACTAGGGCTGTGTCATGCTGCTGTTGCTTTGTGACCTGCTGTAACTTGGAGAAGTCAAATGTTGGATTTTCTCTCAACAGAAAATTTTTAAAGCTGGAGACACCAACCAGGATGGACAGCTGGATTTTGAAGAATTTATGCAGTATCTTAAAGATCATGAGAAGAAGATGAAACTGGCATTTAAGAGCCTGGACAAAAACAATGATGGTATGCCTTGATGTATTTTATTTGTTCAAACGTTGTTTGAAGAAGCTGTGAATTAAGTTATCTTCATTTATATTCTTTGTCTAAACTGGAGACAAAAATTTGTGAATGTGGAACCCCTACTACTTTTCCTTAAAATTATCATAGTAAGAATTTACTATAGATTGAAATAGTAAATAATTGTAGTCTTTTTTTCTTTTCTTTTTATTATCTTTCAGGTCTGTTTGTCTGGGGCTCTTTATTCCCCAGATGGAGAAACGAAGTTTCTAAGTATCTATGAAAGATAAAATACTTTTTAACTAAATGGATGTTTGCATCTGATTTGTTTGCACGATTTTACTGTACTTCTCTTCACTCAGTCCTTGTACTAGACAATCAAAATATATAATTTGTGTTTAAATTGATTTTAAATGATCTTTGCTATTGTGTAGGTGTTACAATAGAATTTAGTGGGCTTCAAGGTGCGAAGTGTGTTAAGTTCCATGTTTTAAACATGTATCATCTTTCTTTTAATGTTTCAAGGGAAAATTGAAGCATCAGAGGTTGTCCAGTCTCTCAAGATATTGGGTATAAACATTTCAGAAAAACAGGCAGAAAAGATCTTGCAAAGGTCAGGAATTATTATTTTTTCAAGTATATGAAGCTTTGTGCTGTTAATTATCATAATTCAAAGAATAGGATAAATGGAATTATAATTTCGAAAAATGTTGGTACCTTCGGTGGTGCCTTTACAAAAATTCTTATATACTCCATCTATTCTTGGGTGATAGTAAATTTAGTTGCTATTTGAGCATCTGGTTCTGGGAGAAAAATGTTACCTCATTTCCCTGTAAATGCTGTTCATAGAACAAAGTGCTATAATGTGTTTTTAAATGGAATATGCCAGATGCAAGCAAAAGCAAGAAAAGCACGGTATGGGAAGGCCATGGCAGGTTCAGCCTTGAAGTCTCCATATGGGATTTACAGTCAGTTGTCATTGATGTGATGGCCAGTACTAAATAAAAAAAAGGGTTGGGAGTAAGGCAGTGAGACAGAGCAAAACTCCATCCCTGTTACTATTTCCTTATACTGTTCTCTTCAATTTCTTTCTAGTATTGACGCTGACGGGACGATGACAGTAGACTGGAATGAGTGGAGAGATCATTTTATGTTTAACCCAGCTACAGACATTGAGGAAATAATTCGATACTGGAAACATTCCACTGTAAGTTCAACTTTCCTTTTAGCTTAGTGCAGCTCGAAAGTTCATCTCTGCTCTGTTAATTTGCAATATTGAGTTTAAGAAGTTCACTGTTGTTAAATTTCAAGCATAGCTGTATTTAAAATTGTTTTGATTTCCTTTTGACTTCATGCTGTCATTTACAAGCACGATAGCATCACATGAGGTTCTTTTGAACAAACAATTTAATCTAAACATTGCCAGTAATGATCAGTAATTTTTAGAAAGGAATCTTTTTTTTCCTTTGCAGATATTCCACAGGAAGATCATAATTACAATATTAAATAATTGTCATGTTACAGTACATTCTTACATTCAGTGCTTTTGATGTGTTGAAAGAAATAATAGAAACATTTTAACTGTTATGTTGAAATTCGTTCAGTAGTTGTATTTCTATAGTAACGTTATTGCTATCTTAAAATCACTGGTGTCATTGGTGATTGTCTGTGTGCATGTTCTCACTCTTGTGCTACGGAATTTTATTTAAGAATGACAAAATATACAGCAATGTGTTATCCACTGAGCAGATGAAGTTTTTTAAGTTTCTACTGAATGGAGCTCTTTCCACCTCAGTGACAGACTTCTAGAACAAATAATAAGTTAAGTAGACCAACAGTAATCCTGTTTGTTGAGGAATTATTGGAGTAATCCGTGAAGTTAGGTAAAGACAGATTCTTTTGAATGTGAGTGAGACCATTTATATCTTCAGGGATTAGTCACCATTTCTGTAATGAAAAAGCCCAGTTTATGAGATCTGAAAGCTTTGAGTATTTCACGCTGCAGCCTCAGTTCAGAAATGCTTCCAAGAAGGGATTTAGCTCCTTGTTTGCTGCTGAAAACAGTTGAAGTGCTGCTATGAGATGAAATAGTCCTAGTCCCAGTTTATTTAGTGGAGAAAAAAATGCCTTTGCTTTAATAAAATGTTTCATATTAATGCTATTTAACATAAGAGCTGGAGTTGTTTAAATTATGGAATGTTACTAGTCACGCCTAAGAAACAGTTTTAGAAGTCTCGTGTGGTCTTCCTGCGTTGCAGTCAGCTGATGACCCAGTTATCTCAGCAAGCAAAATCCAGCTCTACGGCAGCACAGCTGGTGTTTCAGATAAGAGCAGATGTGGCACTTCGCACGCCTGGCTGGCATTGACAGCTCTTCCAATTCTGTTTTTATTGTAAAACTTTAATTGCTGTCAGATCTTCCAAGCAGATGGCTGCATTGGGATAGAATTATTCTAAATTGCTGGATGTAGTCTTTCTGTTACAAGCACCCTAAAATTTAGCTTTTTTTCTTAATTGTGTTTAGGGTTTGGTAGGCATAAGGTTTAACCCCTGGTAGATATGCATAATTTCTCTAAGAACACTGATTTCATATTGTGAGAGTTCTGATTGACCTTCTGATGTTTCCACGGAGTTGAGCAACTGATGACACCTTACTTGGAAACCATGAATGTCAGAAAGATGAAAGAATTTTCCAATTAAACTATGTTCATTACCCAGAATACTTGGTGCTTATCCTGCTTGTCCAGTGGCTGTATCTATAATCTGTATCCTGCATTTCTTGTGTTCCAGATGACCAAGACAGTGTTCTGCCTACTTAACAGATAGGGAATGCAGCATAAGTTAGGAATGTGGTGTCTACAATTAAAATCAACAGTTGTTAAAAAAGTTTATCAGTTAACATGCTCTCTGGTGAGCTACTTAACAGTTATGAAAACATTCTTGTTTGTTTAAAGGTTTAATTTATGCATAATACTGGTTTTTCATTGTCTACAGTGTATTTTTTCCTCATATATCATGGTTATAAATACATGAAGAGCAGAGACTGTGTTTAAGTGATATGTGAGATTCCATAGTCCTGTGTCTTGGACAACTTTATTTCTAAAGCCTACAGTAGTGTTCTTTGATCAAATTGCAAACTTTTATAGTTAAAAAAAGTCATTCATGGGTCTTTCAGTGTAACTGAGGATAAAATAATGTATAAAGCATTACTCCAACTTGTAGTTTTGTGTGGTAATATACAGCAGTTACCAGAAATAGAGTATTCCAATACATCACCTATAAAAAGGCTACTTTAAAATGGTGGTGGTGGTAAGATCCCACATATGTGTGAATAAATTACCGTGAGAGAGAAATCTCTTGTTAGCATCCTTAGGAGATTACCAAACTAATCCTACAAGGTTGTCTGGTGAAAGGTTATCTGCAGCATATAAGGATTTGAGCTTTAGTGCTGACTATGAAGGACTGCTGATCATGAGAGAATGTCGTTTGGGCCACGCTCAAGGAGAGAATTCAACATAATTTTTAATGATGATGGTGCAGTCTTTGAAATGGTGGGTCTGTGGTGGTATTGCTCAGTATCTATGTAGAAGTCACTAAAAGTTGCTATTCATTGAATAGTAACGGCAATCCATAGCAAGTTAATTACAGAATGTACACTAAAGAGATACTTTAATTTTTCACTAGCATTTTATTTAAATGTTCTCAGGTGGTAGGGTAATTTGGAATTAGAGCTCTTAGTAAAATTGAGATGAAGGAACCACAAACCTATTCGCACATCTTTGCTTTGGATTCGAATAGGTGTTGGATATAGGCGATAGTTTGACTGTTCCAGATGAGTTCACTGAGGAAGAGAAAAAGACTGGACAGTGGTGGAAACAGCTGTTGGCTGGAGGAGTGGCTGGTGCTGTCTCTCGAACAGGCACAGCACCACTAGATCGCCTTAAAGTGATGATGCAGGTACGTGCAATGCTCAACAACTTTTTAGTTTCCAGTATAACTTCAGTTTTTAGAGAGCTGTTATGGAAAACTGATGGCCAAATAGAATATCTAAATTCTGTAAGTCTAGTTATGTTTCGACAATTTCCATATTTTATTCATAAAAAATATTTTCCGTAGTCATAATTAGCAAAATTGTAATCAAATATTATAATACTTGCACCACTAAGATGGTTTTTTTTCAGTAGTGGTTGTATTTTTTGCTAGTTGATGTATTTAAGCTGTGTAATACTTGGGTAATGAGTTTTACAGTCTAATCAGAGCAGTGTTCTTTACGATGACTTTGTGGTTTTTATTTTAGGTTCATGGTTCAAAATCCAACAAAATGAATATAGCCAGCGGTTTTAAGCAAATGTTGAAAGAAGGTGGTGTCCGATCCCTTTGGAGGGGAAATGGTGTAAATGTTGTGAAAATAGCTCCTGAAACAGCTATTAAGTTCTGGGCTTATGAACAGGTAGGATGATCAATCAGGAATGAAAATAATATTATGGCACTCATACTGTTCATTATTTGCCCTCCTATATTATATAGGAGCTCTTAGCATGGTTGTGGATTTTGTCAAAGTAATTTTAGAATGACTTTCACATTTTAAAATGGTCTATTTTGTTAATAGAATGTTGGATATTAGGCAGATTTTGCCATTGTATTATAGGTGGTGTCTGTCATACACTTTAAACTATTCTCCAGGCTGTATAGTTTTATCTGTAGTAGTGTAGTAATATCTAGTTTATTGCTTTGAAGTGACAACAACCAAAAATTTAGCACATTATGCCAGCTGAACTTATACAGGGTTCTTTTTGAGTCAGTTATAATGGTGCTATGTAAGATGCTTTCATCCTGGATTTCAGAGTTATATTTACCTCTGAATCAGCTTTAAGCATCATGTTAAGGTCTAATCCTCCTTTGGAAAATGAACTCCCATTCTGTTGTAGTTAAAGGAGCTTTATTTTTTTCTCTGTGGGTCTTGCTAGTGCATCGTGTGAGACAAAATGAACATATTGAACATCTTTGTACAACCGTGAAATAAAAGCAGTGAAACATCGAGTAAACTTTGGTATACTGCAAGACTACAGTAGCTTTTGATGCCTTGGAGTAACCTTGAGCACATTATACCTTGCTCTGCTTTTTGGGGGCTGGTGGGGCTTTCTTGCATGGTGGTGTATCTGTCTTGGATGGCACGGTATGTATGACTTGGTCTCTGTGAACGTGCTAGTTCATCTTTCATTCTTTGATTGGAGAACTCGGTGTGCAAGGGAGTAGGGTTGCACTTTCTTATCTAGAAGCCTTTTTTTGGGTACCCTTGTGTTGGCTGTTTGGAATACCTGACAGTACTGTGTGTGGCAGAGGCATTTAATGTAGAGGGTTTCTGAAGGCTGGAATGTTTAGTCTGTTCTTGAGAATCTTTGTCCACGGAGTTGCAGTAAGCATAGCACTAAATTTGGTTAGTAAACATAACTGTAAATACATGAAAAAGGAAGTAAAGCTTGAAAAGACGTTTTGCACTGCCTTTTGTAGTAACTCTCGGCTCTCCTAAAAACCATGTGATGTTTATTTTATGTGTTTTAACTACAGTATAAGAGGATACTTACTAAGGATGATGGAAAGTTAGGCGCTGTTGAAAGATTTGTATCCGGTTCTTTGGCTGGAGCAACAGCACAGACTTCTATATATCCCATGGAGGTAAGTAATAGAAAATCTGCTTCCGTTGGAGACTTTGCCATATGTGTGGTTCATTTCCAAGATAAGCCTATTTTGCTCTTGAAAAGGAATTGTTCTGTATTCTTAGATCTTAACTTATTTTCACTCTGGACTTCCTTTTGGAATTTCAGTACCAGACATTTTAGAATATACTATATTCTATTTGATATTTGCCATTTTTCTATATATTTGGTTGTGTAATATTGTCTAAGGTAAGGTTTAAGTAAAGCCTTAGCTCAGGGAAAAAAAATCATCCAGGAATGCATTTTAAAATTCAGTACATGTTCAAGTGGTTTCCAAATTGGGCATTAATCTTCTTCACACTGTATGTAAGCAAGGAATGGTCTTGTGTGTTTCCAAACTGATGAAGTTATGCTGCATTATGACTGGGAGCTGGGTCTGATTAGATCAGTGTGGGAGAGGAATATGATGGCTACATTTGAGGCTGGGCGGGTTAACTGCTCTTTCTTCTGTAGTACATGAATGTGGTACTACATGTGTTGCAATTGAACTAGTCTTAATATGTTCACTGCTCTAGGGTGGTGATTAATATCCTGATGGGGGTTATTTATTTATTTATTTATTTTTCATAGAAGTAGGATGAACTTCCTTTACTGCTGGCTCCCCAGAAAGTTTATCTTGTGTGAATAGCTGGAATATATATTGGGTCTGGGATTAAACCAGTACTAACATCCAGATTTGGAAGAAATGGAAAATGTAACTTAAATGCCTTTTGCATTGGGAGAGCTGTCCACAGGAATAGAGTTTAGCTGTTTTCATTGTTGACAGTAATAATCTCTTTTTAAGTAGCATCCTTGCTGTTAGGACGTCTGAATCACAGCTAGCCTGAGTACTGAGATGAGTTAGGTTATAGAATAACTGAAATGTTATGTAGATCATCTGGATTACACCGATCAGTGGAGACAGACGAGCTATTCTTCAGTAAGATGCTCAATCTTCTTAACAAAGGTACAATACTATTCTAGAATTGGTGGATGTTTTAGGGAGTTTCTAAGTAAAAGAGAAAAGCAAAGTGACAGGAAACTCCTGAGGAAGCTACAGTTTTAGGAGGCTTTAAAGTAGGCCGAATTCCTGCTCAGGAAATTTCCTTTGTAGTTTCTTTTGGATTCTGCTGTTATTTTTAGTTTTAGTCCTAAGATGCCATATAGGCTTATCTCCATTATTAATCAGATGTTGTGTTTCAGTTGAGACACAAACCTTACACCTTGTAACTACCTTTGTGTTGTGCTTTTTGAAAGCCTATTTTCTTAGTATGCTTTGCTTTTCCCAGATCTGAAATGTGATCTGCTAATGCTGTTAATGCTTTCACTTGTTCTTCAACTAATGGTTCTGTTAAACGTTGGTCACACTGTTGCCTTCAAGTTGATAGAAAAACCACGCCTGTTTGAATCAAAGAAAGAAAGCTAAAATGAAATTCAAGAAGGCTAATAATTTGTAAGCTGATGTATGGTAGTATATGTGCTGCTCTGCACTAAGGATAAAGTCTGAAGAAGCCTACTGCTAACAAAGCCTTAACAGTAGTCATCACAAAGGAGATTTGAAGTACCAAAATGCAAAGTAGTTCTAGACAATTGAATGAGCAGAGAGATACGGTGTTTTCCTGTGTTTATAAAAAACATTAATAAATACGTACATAGTTAAGGTAACTGCTTTTTTCATTTTTAGGTTTTAAAGACAAGATTGGCTGTGGGTAAAACAGGGCAATATTCTGGAATGTTTGACTGTGCTAAGAAGATCCTGAAAAGAGAAGGTGTAAAGGCCTTCTACAAAGGCTATATTCCTAATATTCTGGGTATAATTCCCTATGCTGGCATTGACCTTGCTGTTTATGAGGTGAGTTTTGATCACTGAATACATGTAGCTTTCATTATTTAATTTATGGAAAGGGCAAATGCTCTCTAGAATACTTTATCATTAGTTAGATTTGTAATACGCTTGTGGTATTTCTGTTGTCTTCAATTTAAAATAAACAAATATCCACTAGTCTTTCTAGACTGTAAGGTTTTCCTTTGCCCTTTTTGGAGGAGTGCCTGTGCCAATGGGCCCTTATGTGCAACAGTACCAAACAAGAAATCTACTCATAAGGCAGGATTATTTAGACCTTGGCAATGCAACATGCTTGCATACTCAACTAAGCCTTTTGGACTTTAACATACCTGTTTTATAGCAAATACAGGCCTTAAAAACCTGAAATGGTATTCATATTATGTCATCTATTCTACATTTATGATAGTTAATACGTAAATTTTTTTGCCATTTTGTCTCATTTTTGATTGGATTATAGTAACTTAAATTCCTTGTGTATCTGTGCATGTCACCAGAATTCTTTGTGGCTGACATACAATTGGTCTCAGGAGTTCGAAACACCATTGCCTTTCCCTTCAAGAGGAGCTGGCACCTTTTACACCCGTCAGCAACAACTAAAATGTTTTATCTACCTTACGTGCTAGGTGTTGCTTCAAAGTGTGTTAAGTAACTCGGGTGCACATGCTCTTTTTTTTTTCCTACTACAGCAGTAACAAGCAGAATTGCTTGAGCAAACATTTTCATAGCAGAGTGGAAGCTCTCTTCTACAGTTTGCATCCTTGCTTCTGCATGGGGTGATGTGCACAGCTGTGCAAGCATTTGTTGCACCCTGTGGGAGTTGTGTTTCCCCTCTCCTTGTCCAAAGTATTAACAGGTCTAGAACATGGGCACTGTTCTGCTGCTGCAACTTTTAAGCATTTCTCTTCTAGTCACTAACTACTGTAGTCTGGGTAAAGTCCTTGCGCGTGTTTTAAGGTGTTTTTATTTGTGCACTTTAACAGTAAGCATGTAGGATTGGTATAGCAAGATTGGTGCTTCTAAGGATTGATCCCCTAAGTTTTGTAATGAATAAAGACCTATTAGTTTACTTTCTTGAATGCAGATCTCTTGTCTTATTATTTAAATTTATACCTTGGCAGCTCTTAAAGAGTACGTGGCTAGAACACTATGCGTCAAGCTCTGCTAACCCAGGTGTTTTTGTACTGTTGGGATGTGGTACTGTTTCCAGCACGTGTGGGCAGTTAGCCAGTTACCCTCTTGCTCTCATCAGAACACGCATGCAGGCTCAAGGTGAGTCTTGTACTGAAAGTGTTTCTGTGTGGTTGCATCAAAACTGCATCATTTGGAATAGCTGTGGCAGAGACATAGGAAAAAGAAAACCTAACCTGGAAAATCAAGGCCTTATCTGGCAAATCCTTCTTAAAATTGGTCCCTTCTCCCTGTTACCCCCAGCATTGTTGTTCGTCATACTTGATCCTAATGTAACATTTCAGACACTGGTGCTCTGTGTTCTCTGAATGCCATGTGCCATACAAGACTCTACCAGGGATAGAGCTCCTGTCATAGTCTGGGAATACTTTTTTAGAATCTAGGATGTTTTCATTTGACCTCTTAAAATTTAAGAAAAGACTTGCAGCATCCTGTGAAGGTAGACAGCAGTGTTTGCACTGAAGCTCATTCCATAATGAGAGTTTCATAGCTGAATCTTTGCTAGGTATATTTGTGCACAGACTTAAGGGTAAGAGCCTAGATTTTCAAAGGAATGTAGACGGATAATGCTTTTCAGTGGGATGTAGACACATGGATATCTCTCAGATGTCAAGGATTGATGTCCCCCTCTGTGAGGACTCAACTTTTAATCAGTGGCCCTAGAGGTGGTCGTAGGCTCACTACCCAGGTGTTTGATACTTGCTTAAGAATGTTAATATTACTAGAACTGTTGTATAACACATTATCTTTTTCTTCTAGCCTCTGTGGAAGGAGCTCCACAACTAAACATGGTCAGTCTATTTCAAAGAATTGTTGCTACGGAGGGAATCCGAGGACTTTATAGGGGCATAGCCCCTAATTTTATGAAAGTGCTTCCAGCTGTCAGCATCAGCTATGTTGTATATGAAAAAATGAAGCAGAATTTGGGAATAGCATGAAATGAAGGAAAAAGGTGAGATGCTTCTAATGTTGCTGGAAACACCAGAACAAAAATGATTTCTCAAGTAATCTGCTCTCACAATAGAGATGGCTGTTTGTGGAGAGATGCTGCAACTTCTACTTTTGCTGTGAAGTGGGAAGAAACTATTAAATTCTAGTTCACCATTTCTAAACAGATACCTATATTGCACTTTAAATGTCACTGAGTTTAAAAACAAAAAAGAATCGAGAAGCTATCTTTAAATCAGCAATTTGTTTATATTTTCAAGAAATTGTGTGTATTTTACTCATTGGCTTTTTTTTTGTGTTTGTCTTCTTTAAATGTGTATTTGGCTTGGATCAAACCAAAGGTAGGAGAAGTTTATACTGCCTTGATACTGAATATATGAAAGTGACTTCTTCTTTTGTCACACTGCCTATACTTAAGTAATTCACAGGCAAAATTTTGCATGCCTAGAAGTAAGCACTTACTATTGCTATTTTTGAAGACTTAAGTTTGTAAGAAACAGCATCTTAGATACAGATGAGGATGGAGTAACACATTAAAATGTATCCCATCACCTTTATCTTCAGGTGAACCTTTTCGGGGCTTTTTAAAATGTTTTTATTTAAAGAATAAGAGCCTGAGAAACTGCTGTTCCACGGTATCAGAATACCTCAAATGGATTTACATGGTATTTTTATAATACAGTCAGTGATTTTCATAGTTTGCTTTGCTGGACTTGCTTTTCATTGCACTTGTAAATGTTAGCACCATTAACCGTGACAAGCTTTGGGTTACAGCTGCGCATTTTATAGGATCAGAATATACAGTAATAGGAAAAGCTCAGTTACTAGATCCATTCCATACAAGTGCAAGTCTCCATTTAAAAATGGAGTGGAGGATCCAGTATTAAGCTGACAATGATTGTAGTACAGCCCATAGTGGAGCTAATCATACCTACCCTGGGGAGAGAAATCCTCACTTTGGACTATCCATTCTTTCCCTTACTCAGAGGGCTACTGTCTGTTATTGTGCTTTTAGCCACTAGAGGGTTGCATTATTATGTAAAGGTTTTACAGGTTTATCATGCAAGAGAAATCCTTTTTCTCTCACAATCTTCTGTGCTGGCTATGTGTGAATTTCAGGTAGTGAAATACTGAGGTATTTTGTCCAAGTGACCAAATGGGGATGCTGATCTCAGGTGCCCATCAGACTGATGTTAATGAAGCAAGCAAAGCTCACACAGAGAACCTGTTATTGCTTGAGAAACAGCTCCTTAAAAAACAAAACAGCACTTCCTCAGTGCAGAACAGTAGGTTTTTCTATGTACTTCTCTGGGGGTGGGGATGGATACATTTCAGTTGTCTTCAGGCCTGAACACTGAAAACAGAGTACCAATTATTGCCAAACTCATTTGTTACACTTCTTCTGCTTTCTGCTATGTGTGGTGTCTTAAGCTTTGAAAATTCAAGATTATACTTACCTTGACCTTCTAAAGGCAACTGCCCTTAAACCACATCTGTGAAATTGGATTACTGAAGGAAGAACTTTGTTCCTGTAAGGTGACTAAGGGGTCCCCTCCACTCCCCCTTTTTTGTAATTAAACAACCAAATAAGCAAGCAAACATAACTAACTGCCTGAACCTCCCTTGTTCCACATGCTGTTTGGGCCAGATATTCCAAACAGTAATCAGGTGTCCATCTGTGTTTAGTGCTTCCACGGCTGATATTTATTCTCCATAAACTGATATTTAACAACTCCAGAAAAGTTTGTATTATAAAGTGTTGTTTTATCGGATTTCAGAAAACGGCAGCTTTAGCTGTGTCTTTCAGCCTTCCCTTTAGGGGAACCTTGGACTTTGCACTTTCCTAAAAACAAAACAAAAGGTCATTCTATCCAAATCATCCATGTGTACAATGCCTTTGTGACCTGAACATTTCTTGGTTTTGCCAGCATTCTTGTATCTTTGTGGGATTTGTGAGATCAGTTCCCAATCCATTTTGTTTGACTGTGACCAATGAGCAAATGTGCTGTGTGTGTGATATGAAGATGACCTCAGCGGTGTCTATCTTCCAGATTGGGTCCATTTTGTTTCTAGTGTGCATGTGCCATTATGGGTATTGAAAATCATGGTAATGGTGTTTTCAAATGTTGAGAAGGTGGGGTCTTTCAAATTTAGTTTTTATTATGTGCCTTTATAATGACTGTGGTCAATTGTGTACTCTTGGTCTCTTAAACATATGTTTACTTTTTTAGCTCTATAAAACTACCAGTTTCTAATAAATCTTTGTTTCCTTATCTGGCTGGAGTGTGCTGATGGGTTTTTTTCATGGCCTTATGCACTATGAGTATATGTAATACTCAGTGGCACAAAAGAAGGTAATTTATCTAAAAAGAAGTTTGAGACAGGCCTGTGCTTTGCTGTTACATTGGTACTTGGAAACCTAGTTTGACATTAGTTGATTGTCATCCTGTTTAAAACTCTAGCTGTCTCTTCACTTAATGGAAAACCACATAATAGTTAATATTTTTGATTGTTCATTGAACAGTATTACAGTGTGTTCTGCTTCTGTGTATGCTGCATAACAGGACTCTTCATAAGCAGGACCAACATGCTTGTATTCCTAATGTTTATCTTGCTTTGATGTTCATCTTTCTTGTTAGTTGAAGGACCAATATAAAATCTTTTCTCGGTAATTGACTTCATTTACTCTGCATGTGCGGCATAGCTATCCTACTGAAAGCATGCTCAGTAGCCAGCTCTGACAACTCCTTAGGAGTTTTTAATATCAATCCTTCAAATGTTAAGTACAATTGTAAATAAATTAGGGAGGCTTTTCTTGTCTCTGATTCCTGCAAATACAGTTCTTGAACATAAGATTTAGAAGTTTCTTTTAAAGAAATTAAGAAGTAGGTGCTCGGTGTATGGTTGCTGACTAAATGAACAATCTGACATGCAGTTCTACTTGAGGCATGGATACCTATAACTGGAAATTCTCTGCAGTTGGAAAGGCTGGACTGTGAATGATCTTTCTCAGTGAGCAAGTGGTAAGGTTGCTCTCGAAGAGGTCAGAGTTAGGTGGTCCCCCCATCCCTTCATAAAGGAACTTCTAGAGTTTAGCACAGGTATTTAAATACTGCTTTCAAGTTAGCCTGTTGGGAAACTGAAGTTTGCAATCTTTTTATCAAAACCTGGTCCTGCTAAGATGCTTTTTTGATGAATAGGAGTTATTACAGAGGCAGCGTGTATGGTTTTTGACACAGCTCAGGTCTATAATGCGTGTAGTACTATTATTTCTGTTTGCAGCTATGTGCAGCAAAACCATATAGACAGTCTATTTAGGACAGCATACTTCTTCGCCTTATAAAAATATTTTCACTCTCATTTTGAAGTTTATTGTGTGTTGGTCAAGGAAATAGAATGCTGAACAAGGATCTCAACTCTTTCTTCAAGTTCGGTTAGTTTTTTTTAGTGTGTTCCACCAAGGTATTTTCATAAACTGTTGAAATTGTGTGTTTCCATAACATATTCTGAGTTCTTGAATTAGTAGGGATGGATTTATAGGCTGCTGACTACTTTTGTCCCTTGTCTCAAAAAGTTTAGTCTGAAACTTGTGCAGTACTACAGTTCATAGAAACCTTTCACATTTATTCTGTATCTTACCTTTTGCTAGGTGTTTAGTGTTTTTCTGAACGTGTGCAAAGATGGTGCCTATAGACCATATGGCAAATATTGCCATACAACTGGCTACTGCCTCTTTAGGTAAAGAAACTGAGGCATGTAGAGAATGTAAATCATGTAGCATGACCAGCAAGTTGTGAAGAGGTTCAGGAATTGCGCATACACATCCAAACTGATCACTAATAACAGTTAGCTTCTCTGGGGTGTTCCTTCAGCAAACAGTCTACATAAGAGGCCCGGAAGGAAAAGGAAAACCTTGTTTGTTTCCCCTTCAAGATATATGTGGGGTGTGACTGCTATTCAGCAGCATTCATACTAGAAAACCCAGTTGGCAGCTTTCCTTCTGTAAAAGAACACTGGGTGTTGCTGCACTACCCAGGTGAGCCTGGGTGTGGACCTGTATGATGGCCAAATCAGTCTTCAGAGACCCAGGCTGAGACAAGTTCTGTTCTTCACTGTCTCATTTCAGACTTCTGAGCTAGCTGCTAATGCTTTGAGGTTAGATAGGGTACAGCAAGAAGTGTGTTGCAGTATGTGATGTTGCTATTTATGAACTATTGAAATATCAAGGCTGTCTTTACCTGCAGGCTATTTATCATGTAAGAAAGTGTGGTTTTTAAATGTTTTCCCTTCTGATATATGAGTGGTCTTGGGAATGACTTTTAAGGCTTACATTAAGATACTGGTCTAAAGTGCGTGTTGTAGAGAGCATAATCAGTGAGAACTGGATATTCAACACAAAATGTGATTTTTGGAATAACAGCAGTCTTGCAGCCTGAGTTATGTCTAGCTTCTAAGCTCTTCTGGTGTCTGCAAATGTGTAGAAAAAATTAATTTTTGACAATATTTATGCAGTTCAGGGTAAAAATTATTTGTGTTTTGGCAACTAACTAAATGTGTGAGTTTTCTGCATTTGAGCTCTTAGTCACTGGGTCTGCTTTGCAGAATAAATCCAGAAGGTTTATGTCCTTCTAGCCTTGTATGAAGCAGAAGATTTGGTGTCCATCCCGTTGAAGTAGGCAAAAGGCATGGAGCTGAAAGGTGGGAGTAAGGGTAGATGAATTTCAGAATGGGTACTCCTGCAGTCTTGAACTAAGCCTTTTGCTAACATATTTGACCTGTAGTTTAGCTCTTGCTAAATCACTGATATGGAAGCGTGCTCTGTCTGAAGCAAATGCCATATGTTTTGTAATCGTTACTAGCCTGTGTCGTGCCTGAACCAGTCTCTCCCGGGAGAGCCTTTGCAGCCTGTGTCTTGGCTGTGTCAGGAGGAAATGTGCAGCTTGAATTCCAGCAGTGCCATCTGCTGTCATGCTGTCATGCTGTAACGCTGATTTGTAAGGCGGCATGGCTTTTTAGACTCTTCTCGTTCATTCTTTGGAGTTACCTTTACAGCAGAGGAAAATGTTTTTAACAGTGCAGGATAAACCCATCTATATTTTTAGTGGTGGTTGTGGCAGTGTGACCTAATGCAGTGTATGGGAGCAGTGGACTTGTGTGGGAATTACAGAAAGCAAGAACCATCATCTCTGCTTTGGGTAAGTTATTGGAAGAATCTGTACTGTGTTTTGACATGGCTATTTTTTCTTAATAAAAACCTATTTGAAGATGGAGTCTCTATAATGTTATTTTTTCTTTTTGCTTTCATAAAATAGTGTGTCAATATCCCTTATGCTGGCACGGAGGGTAAAGGTTCTTGAACCATTCTTACCACCATATTACCAAAAGAATGGTTGGTGTGAAACTTACCGATTCTTTTTGGAGATTAAAAATGCTATTCTGTATTTCAGTATTTCCCAATTATGATGTTGTCTAAGTCTGTTTTCATTTTGTGCTGTTAAAACACCACCTAACTGAGCACGGGGACAGCATTGCTCACTAATGTTACAGATTTCCCCACTACATCATGGTGCAGCCACTGATCTGTTTTGTGGACACAGTTGCTATGCTTTTCCAAGTTAAGCCACTCGACATAGTACAGCTAGCTCCAGCACTACCCCATTCATTTTTGCCCTTAAATCCTTAACAGATGCCCTTCTGTTTACCCTACAACCTAACTGTGTGTTTGACACGCCTCCAGGCTCCTTGTCCTCTGCTCTCAACCCAATCTAATGTTTTAATTCTATCTTCTTGTAGGAATTAGATCTGTGCCTTTCTTGCTGTAGAACCAAATACACCTTCATCAGTACATTGGAGGATATTGGACGAGTTGGTGATAATCAGGGTTTCACCATTCCCTGGGAAAGGCCGTGTCCTGGAGACCAGTTCCCAGATCATCCCAGTCTTGTCAGGTCCCTTGGAAGATCTGGAAGTTCAGTTTATCTGTGTTCATGGTAGTCTGTGGAAGCAGTGATTTGTGTGTAATACCAGTGGCAGCTGGCCAGTTTGCACAGGCTCAACTTTCTCTGAACACCTCTGATTTTGTATACGTTTGTGCTTAGCACCTTGACTTCCATGTTCTATCATGGGATTATTTCTTTGTTCTTTTCAGTATCTTCTGTTATTTTGGTAAAATAGACATAATCTTGAGCAGGATTTAAATAACACTTTGCTATGGGAACTATTGAATTGCTGTTTCTGCCAGCAAAGGGTCTCTGATGGCATGTTCCTGCAGCCTTCACCATGCTTCAGTACTGTGTGTGATGCAGGCTGGTAATGGAGCTTTACCAAATAACTACAGCTGGCTTGCTGTGGAGATACAACAGCCTCTGTCTCTTCCAGCTGTTCCATTCATTGCATTGATATTTGTGTAACTGCAGATTTGTGAGTGTTTGCATGGCCCTAGCTAGGCTCATGCTAGGTTAACATAGCATGGATTTTTAAGTCAGTAGTTTTAGCTCATCTTTTATAATTGCAGGCTAAATAGCTTCATCAGGTTACTCTGTTGTGTGTCTGTCTCTCATGCTTCTTCCAGTGTAAAAATGCTAAGCAGACCTTTAAAATAGTTTGGGCCTGGCCATAAGGAGCTAAAGGAGCAGAAGTTCAGAGGCAGGGTCATTGCAGGGATGGTTTAATCGGACTTGGTCTGCAAACAGGATTTCTTAGTAATCTTGGTCGTACAGATTACTGTCTCAACCCTGGCAGTATCTCCGAAGCTATCCTGCTGAAAATAGATGCATATGATAAGTGTCACCTTTGTCCCGTAAATACCGAAGCCAGCAATTTGCGTTCAGGTGGATGTCAGATGTAAAAGTTTCTACTCTCAGCTCAAAAGGCTGTCTGCAGTATGTAGGGAAGAGTGATGGTTAAGAATTCCTTTCCCAAGTTTGTAGCTGCTTATTTCTCAATAACTGAACAGATTTTGCAAAGGTTATGCTAGGGAAGAAAGAATGAGAAACAATTGCAAATTTTGAGGACAGATATAAAATTCTGACTCACCCATCACATAGCTACTTCTGTTATGAAGAAGATGATGCTAGTCTCTGTGGGTTAGGAAAAGGGTGTCCTCCATGGGTGGAAAACACCTGGGTTCCCCAAAACTTGGCTGAGCCATGGACTTGACTCACACAAAGCCTTGTGCCCCTGGGGTGGCGTCAGTAACAGGCCTTCTGATTGTAACCCATCCTTATTAAAGTGTCTGTGCTAATGAATGACAGTGCTCATCTGATCCATCTGACACATAAATGTTTAATTTTGCTTTTACCAGTCAGCCAGTTGGCAGAAGATTGGTTTACTGCGTAGCAGGGCGAGAGATGGAAGTGTGGTGTTGCATTTCTCCACAGGGAATTGGAACTGGAGCAGGAGCACTTCTGAGTCAATCATGATACTGCCACCCCTTGAAGTTGTTTTGGCTTAGACATCAAATGTTGCTCACTAGTCCCTTAAGGAATATCTGGTTTTGGTTTGCTTCTCTAGTCTGTGCTTTCTCTATCCTAGGGAAAACAGGGATAAAGGAGCAGATTTATTCAGTATTCTCACTTGTTCCTGTGGACTGGTACTTAATGTCTCTGCCATGCTGTAAGGCATTTGCTGGGCTGTAATCTTATGGCACTCATCGTTTCCAGAGCGTGACATTCTGATAGGAAACAATGTGATCTTGTAGACAAGAGAGTCGGGCAGATGGAGATTTTAACCTTGGCCTGCTGCTGATCTTACATACGTACTTTCTCAGCATCTCTGGTCCGTGTAGTTTATCTGGCAGGTGTTAAGACTTTCTGGGGCTTCAGTAATGCTGTGATAGTTCAGTGTGTAGCCTGGCGGTGTGCTATGATATAAATAATATTCTGATTAAAAAATAAAGACCTCACCCTGCAATGACAGTTGTTAAAATAATGCAAACTTTGACTTCAGAGATTTTCTGTTAGTCTGGTTTTTAACGTAATGCTGCAAAGTGCAAGAAACCTGACGGAAGCAGGAAAGCAATCGTATTCTGATAAAGTTGCTTGCCAAAGTTGCCAGCTGGCATAAAGTTATATTAATCTTAAAGTAGTCTTTAATGTCTGAAAAGAAATTTGTCTTCCTGCTTGATTATTGTTTTAAGCCATTTCATATTTTATTTTTAATTGGCAGCGGTGATTGAGGCCATGCTACAGCAATGGCTAGCCCTGCAAGGTAGGAGTATGTACATCTCTTTCTCTTGGAGAACACAAAGAACCCACTGAGCTACAGGACTAAGTTCTGCTTGTAAAGTAAGAGAAGCACAAAACTACAGAGCATGTGTTTTGGTTACTTCAGCGTGTGTCCTCCCTTACTGGAAGTGCTCTCTGCCCTTGGGATCAAGCGTGTGGATCAAGAGGTGTCGGTGCACTCTGTGAATTACAAATAATAATACTAATGACTGGGTTAACACAGGGCTTTCCATGCAGCCCCCCCGTGCTGAGGCGGGCTGGCAGCGCCGGCAGCACCCGCTCCTCGCCCTTTTTTGCTGGTTTTTTTACTGCTTGTTTTTGTTCTCCCCAGGCACGGGCAGGGCCGGCACGCACCGCGCCGCCCAGCAGAGGGCGCCATCGGGTTGGGCGGCCTCGAGAGGGAGCCGGGCTGCTGCGGAGAGATGGAGGGAGGGAGGGAGGGAAGGATAGAGGGATGGATGGATGGATGGATGGAGGGAGGGAGGGAAGGATGGAGGGAGGGAGGGATGAACGGATGGATGGAGGGAGGGATAAAGGGATGGAAAGATGGAGGGATGGAGGGATGAAGGGATGGAGAGGGGGAGGGATGGAGGGATGGATGGATGGAAAGATGGAGGGATGGATGGATGGAGGGATGAAGGGATGAAGGGATGGAAAGATGGAGGGATGGATGGATGGATGGAGGGATGAAGGGATGGAAAGATGGAGGGATGGATGGATGGAGGGATGAAGGGATGGATGGATGGATGGATGATCCATCTCACGCAGACTGCTCCACTCGACCTCTGGGAACCCTTGAACAAGGTGCCCCTTGTCCTATGGCCGGAACAGTACTCCCACTGATGGAAGGAGGTGAGGAAATCAAGAAAACCTGGAGGAAAGGATAAAAAGCCCCAAACAATTCAGGAGGATGCTAGTTGTACATGACTTGGAGAAAAGCTTTGAGGCACGAGATGTCTGGTTCCACAACAGCCAATGCAGCAGCCTGTAGTCATTAAGCTCTGAGCATATAAAGGGCTGTATCACCGGGACAGGAAGTGGACAAGAAGTGAAGGTGGGGAGATGAATGAGGGGTGGATGGGATCTAAGTGAACAAATGAAATCTGAGCCTGAAGGTCAGAAACTTTTTCCTGACAGTGCAGAAATCTACCCAAGGGAGTAGATTTCCTATTGCTTGAGACACTAATTAAAAATAGAGTAAATCAAATCTGTCGCAACATGTATCACAGACAATCTTTTACTGCTGTAGGTCACTGGGAACTGAAATAACCACACAGACAAAAGGGTTTTAATTGTCCTTTAGCAGTCAGCAGGACAGCATATTTTCATCACTGGAATTTTGATTCTATTTCAGTTTCCTGCTGGAGTTGCAGCACCTGAGATGCCTGAGCTACACAGGCTAGAACCTAAATGAAGTGTGTATGCAAATGTAAAGGCTCAAATAAGCATTCCAGGCTTAAATCTGATGTTCATGGCTGACCACAGTAACTTCTCATGAGAAAATTTCAGTGAATAATTTACTATTTCATTTTTGTTGGTTAAGTGTTAATATTAAAACCCCCAAACCTATGTAAATTATTTTTTAGTAATTCTGTATGTTCGTCTCCTTTAATTTCCCCATTGTACTATAAGAAATACATCAAATAGCATCTAAGATCCCCAAAGTTCTGAAAGTTTCCCAGATGCTAGAAGCTGACTTTCATGTGGTTTGTTCCATATAAAGATATTAGGGCTGGAGTTTGCCATGAAAGCTGGGTGGTAAGAAGCCAATGCTCTAGGCATCTCTATCTACAGACGTGTTGCTCTGTGGAACTGTTTCAAACTTGTAATTACAGGCTTTTTGTTTAACTTTCAAGTATATCTTATTAATACTAAAACATAAACACTCAAGGGATTTATAATGCAACTGTTGTGTATGGACCTTACTTAAAAAATGACCAAAGCTCAACAAAAACCTTTCAGTGGTGCTCATGGGCTCCTGCAGGTGAGAGCCTTGCCCCTGTGGTCCTGTCTCAAAGTTGCTTTCCAGATGGGACAAAGTTATCTTAAATCTCTAAGGCTCAACTTTGAAATCCTTAGTGTCTTAATGGCTTTCAACTGCTCGTACAAAATCCATTAAAGTGCTTCCTTAGGGAGAACATGTCATGTGAAAAGCATTCCTCTGTGCTCCAAACTATATCCTCAGGAGTGTGGGTTCAGAGCCTTGGCAGGACACTGGGGTGGGAACAGAGCTAGAGCGGGAGCTGCATCCTCACAGTTATGGCTGTTTGCTCTAGGCTGAAACTCAAGAACCTGACTAGAGGGTTCAGGAAGATGTAAAGCACGAGTAGCCAGCACGGGAATGAAGGTTATTAACCTGTATTATTGAAGCAGTTTATCCCCCATTGCAGGCTGCCACATGAAGCAGCTGCCCATGCTCCCAATTTCTTGAGCCATATGTGAAGTTGCTTACATGGGATTGCAGTGTGCTGTTTCCATTTGGTGCTTAGCGGCAGGGGTTGGTGCATATTGTACGTGTACAGTGACCTATCCAGTAGAAAATAAGAGAAACAGTTTGTAATGAGATTGTACTTTTATACTTTAAAAGCTGTAAATCTGTCAGAGAGTGGGGGTTTTTTTCCCTTTTTTGGAGATTGCATAGTTGAATGCATCACCATCTGATTATAGAATTAAGACGTAAGTGTAGTTCACCTTTTAAGAGCTTTCAGGAGTTTAACTCTGTAATAAATATTTCATGAAATTATCTTGAACCGACACAGCGAGGAAATTAAGTGTTGAAGATTAAACTCATAGCCCGTGTTGCTGAGCCTCAGTTTGCAGTTGTGTATCCGTACCTAAATAGGAATAATAAAGTTTAAGGCTTTAAAATCCTAGTGGATAAACTTAAAACCTGCAACGGAGACATAAAGATGTAAATATTATGGTGTTTTGAATAAGATCTTATGCTTATTTTCTATATAGTTCTATATGAAATCTCCTATAAAAACTGCTCATTTTAAGAGCGAATGAGCATCTACTAGCACACACCAGAGCTGAAAGACTAAAGTAGCTTTTCTCTTGTATCTGTGTAAATACAGCTATTTAAATATTTGTCTTTTGACTACTTATCTCCTGTTAATTTCTAGTATTTTATTGCCTAATAACATGTCAGGTGTTTTCTCTTTCTAGTGAAAAGAGTAGTTTTCATTTGCTGTGTTTTAAAACCTCTGGAACCTTTGGAGAAGATTTCAAGCTCTAAAGAGAAGCATGTTCAGCACCTAATTTGGTCTACAGTAGGCACTGGTTGTATGAAGCAACTTTGGCCCGCTAAAACTCATTTTCCCCAGTGCCTCTGCTGTGTTGTCTCTGGGGATGAGTCCATTGCCTGAAAAGTCCTTGATTGAGTCACTTTCAGAAGGTCTGGATGGCTTCTGCATGCAGATTGCTTTTGTGTATGAAAAATGCATGAATATTCCTCCAGGTGTTTAATTAATGTGGTTCTTAGATATTGAGAACTTCAGGTAAAAAATCAAAAGGTTCTCAGGCTGTACTCAAACATACTCCTTGTATCTATTATTCAGTCACAGTCCTTAAGTGCCTGGCTGAAAATCCATTTTTCTTTCTTACTGTATGCCTGTGACTGTGCTGTACCTTTGTAATGGGGAACCTTTGTTTAGCTGAGTGTAAAGTAGGGGAATTGTTCATATCTGTTCACAATAATTGAGTCTCTGTTTTCTACTTTGTAGGGTTTTAATAGCTGTAATGGTGAAGTAAAGAAAAGAAGCTTGAACAGCACCCATTTGATCACACTTATATATGTTTTTTTGATAACTCGTTTCATCAGCAAACAGCAGGTGTCTATGACCTTTACTGGGAAAGTTAAAAGCAGAGAATGAAAAGTTAGGACAAAGAGTTTCTCTCAGGACAGTACTAACGAGCCTAGAGATTGTGGGGGATAAAGATACATGCAGCACTTCTTGTATTCATGCTCACATAGAATATGTGAAGCTCTGGAACGGGGATCTGAGAAAAGCAAGTGTCAGTAGGAATTTAATGCATGTGGGGGGAAAAGTAGATTAATTGCCTCTGGTTCTGATTTTCATATTAACTGACTCAAAAGGAAGGCTGCCATGACGTCTCAAATTGTGTTGTAAAAACAGCTCCTCTTCATTCAGTAGCAGTAGCGCATATTGTTGCATTGAAATACTGTGGGAAAGCTAATTTTCTCTTCTAGCCTCCATGTTTGCTCTTGGAGCTTCTGGGAGCTCAGACAGGAAAAATCAACAGACTGGTCCCACTAACAGCTTCCAAAATTTTTCCGTGCAAAGCTGACTCTTGACAGAGGTGCTGCAGGAAAGATGGTACAATGTTGAACAAACCCGTTTTCACTAGAGGGAGTGACTAGCTTGAAAGCAATGTTGTAAGCACCAGGTTGGGAGAAAAGGAACTTAATGGTTTACATAATCTGTATTTTCAGTCAAACAACATGACAGCTTGACTTGCCTATTTTTTATCTTAGCATGAAAAGAAAACACAAAACTATGTGCACATATGCTATTAGTTAGGAAATGTTAAATAACCAAATAATGCTGAAACTGTGTTACAGTTTCAGAGAAACAGGCCTGAGTAGCTTGTTCACATGTGAGACCTATCCTAACTGCATCAATATTTACTGATGGTGGTATGAATCGCACCAACTTCTACACACCCAGTATAATCATGCTAGCGGCGCACAGAGGACTCCCAGATAATTCCGTACATAGTGGGCTTGCAGGAGCAAAAGCTTTGCGTGGTAGCTCCGTGAACAAAACCAGAATTACTGTTTTTGCAACAGATCTGGAATGATTTCAGTAGAAAGTTCTGAATAATGCAAGGCAGCAGAATGGTTTAGATGGCAATTCCACTTTGCTCTTCTGTCTGAGGAATTAAAATGAGAAAAGAACCCTGTAATCACACTCAAAAGCTTAGTTTAATATGAACTACTTTTGAAACTGGAAGGCAAGTCATAGGTAATGGTGATCAATACAGTATTTTTGATGGCGAAAAAAAGACTTCACAATCCACTGGGATGACATCACTTCTTGCATTGTTATAGCAGCCCTTAAGCTGAGCAGCACCAGAACTGAAGGTAAAAAGGCACAATGTAAGGAAAAAAAATTGTATCTCTAACTTGAAAAAAAAGCCAACCCCCGACTTTGTGTTTCAGACTGAGTTTGTTTCAGCCTCTGGGTTTAGGTTTGTTCTAGTGAGTTAGGAGGTGAAATGGATTTAATTGCAAGTTCCGGTTCAAGGGTGCCTGGTTAATTATTCACAGTAACATTTTTTTCTTTAATGTCAAGATTGAAGATATTTAGTTACTCCTGGTTCCCATTGCAGCTGCCTTCAGCTTTATATCAAATACACGGGGTTTGCTTAAGTCAATCTGTGAAATTAAAACTTTTCTTAAAAAAAAAAAAAAATATTTTAAATTTATTTTATATATATTTTAAAATATATTTTTATACATTTTTGTAAATATATAAAATATTTTAAAACATGGCCAGTGTGCCACCTCCTTGTGCATTGTTTTCCCAGCCAGCTTTGCAGGTGAGCACCATCACAAAGATCCTGCACATCAGTTGGCTTTCTGTCAAAGTCAACATCATTGCTGGGAATTGGGAGTAAAGGTAAGTGTACCAGCATAACTGTTTCCATTTGAGCCATGTAACTTGTGTTTCTTTAGTACCTATTATGCTGCACAGTGCTGACAGTAACTTGAGCTATGCCTATTGGAACTAAAGGAGCCAGACACTGGAAACTTTCAGTAGTTGTTTGGACTATTTACCTGATAGCAATTGCTTGGAGAGGAGTTTC
Organism: Loriculus beryllinus; assembly: GCA_039877255.1. Lineage (NCBI taxonomy): Eukaryota > Metazoa > Chordata > Aves > Psittaciformes > Psittacidae > Loriculus > Loriculus beryllinus. The sequence goes on along the minus strand of JBCJKH010074198.1, from coordinate 21,174 downwards.
CAAGAAATGATATTGCTCTCTTTCTTCTTGAAAATTACCTTCACTATGAAGGTGAAGCAGGACTAAGTTCAAGACATGCTCCCTCTAATTATTTGCCATGTCTCTCCCTCAGGTGATAGAAAATAGGTGCATTTAAATAGTTCTCCCTCTGTATTTTGACACTGTAGATGATATTCAGAGATAGACAGTGCATCTGATGAAAATCTGCTTGGTGAGGAAAAAACTAAAATGCCACTAAAATAAAACAGCATGAAAATAATAACATTTTGAATTCTTATACTGCTTAATACCCCAACCCATTGAATTTTCCAATGGTATTTGCATTAAAGGGCAAAATTGAATTTAGTTGTTATTTTGGATGCGGCTTTGAGCAACCTGATCCAGTGGAAGGTGTCCTTGTCCATGGCAGGGGAGTTTCAATTGGATGATCTTTAAGATGCTTTCCAACCCAAACCATTCTATGATTCTATGTTGTATAGCAGATGGACATTTTGGTGGATGGAGAAGTTATGTAACTCTCCCACAGTCACAAGAGAAGTTAGTGACCACCAGGAATAGAAGCCACACATGCTGACAGCCATGTCTGTGTGAGCCACAAGACCATCCTTCCTCCTGTACACAGAGAGATGTTGGCACAAAAGGGAAGTACTTTGTGTGGTTTTGGAGAGGCTGTTCTGGTGGTTCTGACATTATCAGCAGCAGGACACAAGATTTTTACTTGCTGGGCTGGCTGCATGGCTCTTCCTGTAATTATTTTGCAGTTTTGGCTGCTCTCAAACTGTACTCCTTTTCCTCCAAGGGTTGGCCAAATATTCTTCCTCCCTCCATGCAGGAGGAAGGAAGAAAGCCTAAGATGGCTATACCTTTTGGAGAGAAGATAATTGTTTAAGGAGCTGTGAATGTGTTTAAAATAAAGAAAATCCTTATAACGCCTATCGATCCTAGTGGGTGCAGGAGTGAAACCCTTTGGTCCACGTCATGCCAAACACTCTTGAGCAGGGTACATGGGCTTATAATACTGGTAAGAGGAAATGTTCTTTAGTGCCTGCTAATCTAGCTCTGGCGTAAATCATGGAAAGTATTGCTATGTTCAGCGATCTGTCTTACCAGCAATTCTCAAATACACTCATTTGTTCCATGGTTAACACCACTTCCCAATTTTCAGTAGTCATCTGGCAAACCATCTTGTCTCCCCCCACTCCCCCTCCAGCCTGAACCAATTGTAATTCTAGCAGCAACCGACAGAGTAAGTAATAACATCGTGTAAGCAAGAGTGGAGAAATAGCAAGTAACACTTAACAGCAGGAGTTTGAGGGAGTCAGCTGTCCCCTAGCCAGGATAATACTGAGTGGATGCAGCTGAACTATTTGGGATGGGGAATGAAAAGGCAGTGAACGCAGTCCCTCTTTTGCCACCCACTATGGAATGGGTGCTGCCCTTGGCTGGGGTGGTTGTGGAGAAACAGCTTTTCCTTCTGATGATTTCTCGAGAACTGTAATAGACTGTGGAAGCATCAAGGTGGCTTCTGCAGAGCCACAGCCATATGCTAGCTTTTATCAATATTAAGAATTGCCCAGTTCATATTTCTGTCAGTAATGGACAGACAATAGTAAAATAGCTTTCCCTAGAAGGCATTGTTTATTCACAGAAATGCTCTGGGAGGAGGAGGTGGTTAATGGCCATGTTATTAAATAGCGGGATTCTGCAATTCTATATTGTCATCTTGGAATGAGATGGGGATGATAAAGTAGTAGTATTTAGTCATCTGTCAGTTAACACGCACGTGCTTTTCTTGTATATGCAACAGAAGGCAAAACCAATCTACTTTTAAAATCATTATTGTAGTAGTGATCAAAGGCCTTAGCTAGGTGGGAGGTCCCAGAGCTTTAGGTGTTGGGCAAACAGCAAATAACTATTTCTGCCTTTAAATTCTTAAAGTCTTTTTTAAGGCAAGACTTTCTGTGCGTGCAGAGAGGTTTCTTGCTTTATTGAAATGAGAGAAAAGAGACTTTCCTAACTACCTAGGCATGCATTTTTTGACTGTTAGATCCCTGAGTCTTACTTAAATGAATTCTTGGGCTGAAATAATTTCATGGTTCTCTCAGTTCTTCAGCCTTTTAATACTGAGTTGTCAGTGTCTTACTAGTTTAAAAAATAACAAAATCTCTGTAAAATACTGCAGCATTGGATTCATATTCTTATACTTACCCTTCTGACTGCTTTTCTTCTGTTAATGTTGCTCTGATTAGCTGTAAAAGATTGAGGAGATATTCTTGAAATAGGTTGTTCCTAAGGGCCACTCTGATGTATATCCTCTTACAGCATGGCACAGCTGGGAATGGCAATTTACTCTTGTAACAGGTTGACCAAGGATCAGCTGCAGTATTAAAAGATTAGTACCCAGTTAATTTCCAGTGAGCTGTTCTGTAATAAACTCAGCATGTTGATTTGGATTTGCAATGTTTGAATGTCTTTCTCATTTATGTAACATTGTATTTGAAATCTAGCTAAAAAGAAATAATTAAAAAAAATCCCTATATTCTGTTAATTTATACAATACCTTCAAGAAAAGCTTTGATTTCAAACTTATAATTTATATAATGATATGTATGTTTAGACTAACAAAGCAAACAAACCCCTCTTAACTAATAGGTTGCAGTGCTGCCAACCAGAACAAATGCTAAATATGTGGACTCAGTAATAAAAAAATGGACCAGTTAATTTGTTTTCAAGGTTTATTAACATGATTCAATGTTACTCATTAATGACCTCTGTACCTACAAAACCGAATACAGCTGTTACAACATTGTATTTATCTAGTGATCCTGCTGTAAACAGCTGTCGCTGTAGCATCGCAGATCCACTTCTGTCTCATTTCCAAAGTGCTTAGCTACTACATGACTAGACTGATTCCTAACGAACCCAAGGCTATATTCTATACCAGCAGGGAGTTAGCATAACTCGGAAAACGTTAAGAAAGCTCCATGTAGTCTAAGTGCAATGTCTCCAGGAATTTGAAAGAAAATGAACCCGGGGGAAGATTTCCTGACTTAAACTTTCAATACTGCTCCTGTAGCAGTTTTTAAACCTGTGTTCTTCACAATATACACTTCATGTTACACAGTAATGAAGTTCAGGGTAGGTCATTGTTTATGGGACAAAAACACTAGCATTGAAATTATTAGCCTTTCATTCGTTAGGTGTATCAGCACTTTCATTACTTACAGTCCTCTCTGTTATTTACAGTTACAGTGATGAGGACTTATGTTGGACTCTGGGCCATAGAACAAACTGTCTGCATAGGAGTTGGTAGGCAGGGTACTTGGCAGTATGGGGTGGAAATTCTTTGTCCGGTGTCTTGAATTTTGCTGGATCTTTTTCCACTGCCCTGGATACAACAGCGCTTTGACATTACTTTGAGTTGTAGACATGGTGGATGCTGCAACTCTGTTTTTCTGCTGAGGAAAAGATGGTGTTTTCTGATCAGTTCTAGTCAGGTATTTAATATTAACTTTTATATATGAAATCAGTTATGCAAGAAAACTGAAAAAGGTCGTTGCCCTCAGAATGAGACTATCTTTCTTTGGACTGTGAGCAATGTGAATAGGAATCATGGTGTTCCTCTTTTTGGCCTTACGAGCTGTTTTAATGTCAACAAGATTTATGAGATGCTTGCGCTGACTGTACCGTGTCCACAGTGTCTCTGTGCCCAGGACACTGTGGAGTGAACAATTACACACAGAAGAGTGACCTTCTATGGATGCTGCAGCAGCTTCTTTTGAAGGGTTACAGCAAAAAAGATTGTGCCAGATCTGCTCACATAATTTAAAGCGTGCTAGATTTGCTCATTTGTGCTGTGTGTGAACAGCAGATGAGCTGACTGTCTTCCTTCCCTGCAAAATACAGAAGATGCATTGATAATTAAGCAGATCTTGAAGCACTTGCAAGAGCCTGTTTTTTACCTTTTAAATAATGGCATCTCTGGTTCACATATGATAAAGAAGTAGTATTATTTTTAACAATGTCATTTGTATGCTTTTGTATGAGTTGGTTAAAAAAATCTGTTCACGCAGGGTTGTTTTCCTTGTTTGCATAGCTGGTTTGTGAGGGCCTCAGTCACTTGGTTCAGGTTTGCTGATGCCCTGCTTTGCATCTAAAACGTCTTGGCAAACAGCATGAAGCGTTTTTCCTTCTCTTCCCTGGAGGCTCTGGAGAAGCTTCTGCACTGGCTAAGCCTACCCTTCACCATATGTTTAAAAAATAAAAGGCAATTACCCCTGTTGTCAGGCAGCCGGTGAATAATGTAACTCCTTGCCTTGGAGAAGGCTCCCAGCCCCCACGATGCTTCATGTGTGTGGAAGCTGGGCTCATAATATCACAAAATAAAATCCAGGATGCTGCCATCAGCTTTAGGGCTTGAAAAAGCAGAGAATTTAACAGACTAAGCTCAAGGGTCAATAAAAGACTGTGTTTTGCCATTACTAGTCTTGGCCTGAGATAAAAGTAACTGTGGATCATTACTCTATTGGTGGGAATCACATCTAGTGCAAAGCACGTTAGCATTTCAGATTTATAGTATTTCTGGTCCAACACTGTGTGTCAAAAAATAGCCAGTAATTTCTGCAGCAAGAGTACAACCCATGCAAGATGATTAAGCAATAATATGTCCAGGGGACAAGATATTTTGAGTATGTAGTTGTCCTTGCTTAAATGTTTTTAACCTTTCCAGTGTTCTAAGTGGATTGTAGATATATTTATAATGTGCATCAGTATTTGTAGTCAAAAAGAAATCTTGAGCTAATATTAGGGCTTATTTAATAAAGATGCAGGAAGAGATCTATCACAATGGATATATTTTTAACATGAAAAATAGATTTTGTCCATTGTATTTTAGAAGCAAAACCCCCACATATTGTCAGGATAAATAGATGAAAGTGAGTGTTGAGTTACATAAAACTTAACTTCAAATCATTACTCTTCAGCTGTGTTATAAGTATCGGAAAGCAGAGCTTTGTAATTAGAATGCTGTTAAAATGTCAGGCATCCTCAACAGTAGCCGCTACTCTGAGCCTTAAGCTGAAGCGTGAAATTCAACCTCATCTTTCCTGTGTTGAATATATTTACTGTATTTGAATTTTACAGTAATAACTTCGTGTACCTAATTGCTAATTAGTTTTTGCCATCCTGCTGCAACTTTGTACAAGGCCTTGTAACTGAACATCACACTTAAGGAGCTTTCACTGGGCTCAGCAGGAATTCTTTTCCCAACCTATTTTAATTGCAGCAGCTGCTTCTCTTCTGGCAAAAGCATTGTTGAGGAGATGACAAAGGAGTTGAAGAAACAAAGGACTTTGTCCCACCCTCCCCAGGAGGAGAGTACCTGGGAGACTGAACACAGGGTAGGGATCCCCAAAGGGCTTAGCACATTGTAAGTAGAGGAAAATGAGGCTTGTTGTGCTGGTGACAAACCTGTACCTCTGAGAATCAAGTTGTGCCTCTGAGCTTTGTAATCTGGAAGTGAGAGTAGAGGAATTGCCTCCTTCATTGCAACTGGGTCAGTTGAGTGCAGCAGAGGCTGGCTGCTCTGCGTCCTTAATCATCCTTCCGCTTGAGAGCCTGCATCTTCAGGACTGTGTGGTATTGTAGGTCATCTTTGCCTCACAGTTAAGTCCTATGTCTGCCAACAAACATTCACAGCATCAGAGCTTAAAGTATTTCTGTGTCACTCTGAAGAAAAACAAAAGCTTTGTGAATTTTTGGCAGTAACTGGAGTCCTTCTCTTCCCTCAGCTTTTTCCAATTCAATGTTTCTCTGTCCCATAAGGCTTATTTTAATCTTTGTTTCACACAATGAAGTTGTGAGATGATAGAAGTGAAAAATTTTGGCCAGGATCAGAACAGTTGTATGAAGAGTTACTGAAATAGAGGCCTATAGAGCATGATCTTCTTTCGCTCAGAAAATCATCTGTGTTCACTCACCTCTGCCACCACAAAAAGCAATTAAAAATGGAAAGAACCAGAACCAAGTTGGCCAGATCAGGCACAAAAGTGAGTTGGGAAAATGTCTTGTGTACTTGGAGCTACAGTAGTGAGAACCACAGAGACACTAGGATAGAAATAGATATTGTTATAGATTTGAATTGCAAATTATTTGCAAGTATAAACAGAAGACTTCATTGCAATTGAAATAGGGGAATTCCTGGTCTTTTCCTATAAGCAACAAGTGATTTAGGTCCACAGGTGTAAGCTGCTGATGGCTCTTACGGCTGCAGCTGGCTTCCTCAGCAGAACTATGTGGACAGCTGCTCTGAGGAAGCATCTTCTGAAGTTATTTTAGTTGTTGTCTCAGCTTTCCAGGCTGTGTTTTTACCATCTATCCTTCATAGAATTGTAATAGTAACGTAAGGCAGAGGTGCGTGCTGTTCCCATGCAGCTGGCCCTCACCAACCTTCAGCGGGCCGTGTGTATCATGTCTTCCTTTGCATTAGAAGACCTACCTGCATGCAAAACCAGCCTTCTTGTAAAGATGTGCTGTAACTGAATTTCTCATGCAAGATTCATAGGCATTAATGCTGACCTAGTACTTTGCAAAATTGTAGTGGGTCCCATGTGCATGCTGCACTTGGTTCTTGCTTGCTACAAACCGTGTGCCACTGCTCTTCCAGGAGCAGAGCAAGATACAGGAGTAGAAATTGCCACCAACTCAAAACTGTAAGGCTTTTCACATTGGTGGAAATGACTAACCAAGGCACAAAGCAACAGCTTTCAGACCGTGATCTTGAGTTATTAATAGAGCCATGGTTTTGCTAGGTCAGGAATGGCACGGATGTTTATTTTTACTTGTGGACCAATGGAAAATAAATTTACTTGATTCTTTTAATCTTTCTCATAACCTTGTTTATGTTTTACTAGCTAGCATGTATCTCGGGGCTGAACCCTGGGCTCTGCTTTGGTACAGCTAATGAAACTTGCCACTCCCATCTGCATCATTAGCCTTATGTTAATGATACTTAGTGTTTTGCACAGTCACTTGTATCTTCGGAGCACTTAACAGTTATTAACTAATTAATCCTCACAACATGCCTGTAAGTTGGACGGTAAGTAAATATTAACATTCCCCTTTTAGCAAAGGGAGAGCCAAATAGGAAGATTAAGTGATTTGCATGGTTTTAGTGGCAGAGGTCTTAAGAGAACTCCTGTGCTTTAGTGCCTGTGTTTATCTTTCCAGCCACGCTGGCTCAGTGTGAATTAAAGCCTTCGCAATTATCCTGTATAGCTTCTGTGATTAGTCCCTTTTTAGATACAAGGTTTATGTCACATCTGTGGTTGTAACTATCATACTGGAGGATAGCTGCTGCCCAGAGGTGCAGGCCTTTCTATGTCCCACCACACAAAATGTGGGCAGTACCAAGATGAAGGCTACACCTCTCTTGTACTTCCCTCCATAAATCCAAGCCAGGCCTATATCAAGAATGAGACTGTTCAGAAGAAAAATCCTCAGCTTCCTCACCCTCACCAGGCCTTATTAAAATATGTGTAATACCTGGCCATTGCTTTTACAGAATAATATTATTTATTTATACTCCTGTTTTAGTTGGTGCTAGAACAAAGCTGGAGCACCTGAAAATGGTAAGTCTTGCTGTGGAGACGATTCTGATGCTCTCAGTCTTCAAGGAACATACATGAACCTGTGGGAATTCTACCTGGTATGCTTAAATATTGTGAATTTTAAAAGGTTGTAAATTATTTTGAGCAGCATAAAGGATTTTTCCTTTAACCATGGCCCTGTGAAGCTTCTGTGTTCTGCATGGAGATCACGTCTTAAGTGACTCCTGAAGGCCCTGGGTAAGTTTTTACATTGACAAAGCCTGCAAGCAAAAATGTGTATGTTCTAAAAAATATTAATGTTGGTGAACATAAAGAATGCTGTTTTTAATGGATATGTAGTTCAAAGCTCAGCTTCTGCCTTGTCAGTCTCATCTGCTGGAAGAATTATTTCCACCCTTTTACCAGAAGAAGGGGGGTTACAGGAAGGATGAAATGCCTTGGGAATAGCTTTGGCCACACAGTGCCAGGTGGAGCAGGAGGATGTGCTCTGGCATCTACTTGAGCAGCTGCAAAGAGCTCACAGCTCAGCTGTAGTCCTTCCTACCCTGAGGTGTCTTTCTCTGCATTCCCTACACCACACTTTGGATGTGGTGAAGGCTTGGCAATGGCAGGCCTTTCTTTGCCACACAGGGAAAACTGTGCCAGTGATAAAGCTGGAGTGTGATCCTCTTTCCTGGCAATTGATCTAACGTGGGTACAATGAATGAAGAAATGTGGACTTGTCAACTTTCATACTTTTCACTGTGACAACATTTGGTCTCTTGTTTCCATCTACTCTCAGAGTCGTCCTGGGGGCTCTTTCACAGCTGAGGGAATGAACAGCTTAATTCTGCTGAGCTTTTACACCTGAAGGCAGAGATATTTCTGTCTTTTGTTCCCTGTGGCCTCCCTGTTCATACTGGTCTGTAGTGTACATGCTGATATATTAGTAGCTGACGTAGCAAGACGCCAAGCTGTAGGAAGAGGAGGTGCCCGGTCGAGGATTCTTATGTCCTCCTGTGTCAACTTATCCTGGTCACCACAGCCTGCCTTTATCCACTTGTTGTTTTGTCATCTGTGAGAGGAATGGGCCAGAACTGAGCTCAACCTTTTGTTGGGATATTATCCCTATTTCGCACTTGTTAATTGCCTATGAGAGCTGGGTTATCTGCCAGGAAATATGTTACAGAGACTGGAAGCATTAAGTGTTTTTGTCTTGAATTTAGCAAAAGCTTTCTGTCAGAGACACAAGGTAGAGTTAGGGTACTTGGGAAAGGTTTTAATGTTTCCTAAACATCTTCTAAACACTTTCCCCCTGTACATGGCACTGGTAAGGCTATGCCTTGAATGCTCTATTCAGTTTTGGCTCTCTCACTACAAGAAAGACTTTGAGGTGCTAGAGTGTGTCCAAAGCAGGTCAAAAAAGCTGGTGAAGGGCCTGAAGCGCAAGTCTGATGAGAAACTGTAGAAGGAACTAGGTGGTCTCTTATCCCAAGTAACAAGTGATAGGATAAGATAAAATGCTATCAAGTTGTGCCAAGTTTAATTTGGGCCAGATATTAAGAAAAAATTCTTTACCAAAAGGGTTGTCAAGCACTGGAACAGGCTGTTCAGGGAAACAGTTCAGGCTGTTCAGTCACTGTCCCTGGAGGTGTTTAAAAGATGTGTAGATGTGGGACTTAGGGACATGCTTTAGTGGTGGATTTGTCAGTGTTAGATTTATGGTTGGACTCAAGGATTTTAAAAGGTTTTTCCCTACCTAAACAATTCTATGATTCTAAACATAACACGCAATCTCACTGAACATTCAACCCCCAAAATGTTTTTTGTTTTGAAAGTGACTACTTTGCTGTAAGAAACAACTTATAAGGTGTTTTTTATTAAATCCAAAACTTAAAATTTGTTTAAAAACATATTTGCTTTAACGTTATATAAAATAAAATATGGCATTTTGGATACGTTTTCTTGTTCTTCTGATAGTAAGAATACGTTGCATGGAATGAGACTGCTTTGGATTTTTGCATTGATCCTGACTTTTTGGTAGGTCAGCCACTATTTCAAAAGTTATACTTTGTACATCTTGGCTCTTAGTCCAGTTCTAAGTTAATTTATCATATGCATTTGGGTGGGATTATTCCCATCTTGTTCACCTAATGGTTGCCCTGCTGATAACCTTTTTTATTCAGAGCAGTAAAATATTGGTCTATTGCTTGTGCCAAATTGTTTCTATGTGAAGGCTGGCAAGCAAGCTTTAGGCTGCATCCCTGGCTTGTGTTTTAGGAGCATGGACATACCTGTCAAGAGATGGGTGAGAGGGAGAAAGGCAATGTAGTTCCCTCTTTTTGTCCACAGGAGGACTGGGACATACAACATGTCTGTAGCATGACAAACCCACCATCTTCTCCATGGAAGTCTCACTCAGAGCTGGCTACCGTCCAGCATTGCTCATAGAAACACTTGGAATGCCAACAAAGCCTTAAAAGGTCATGTGGAAATGGTACCTGTGCTCCCTCATACAATGCAGAGTAGTTCAAGAGGATATCCACCTTTCGCAATGTAAAACTGTACTGAAGTTTTCCCATTCCCATGACTCCCACTGATTCTGATAACAAATTAAATGGTCTATGGTGCCAAAGGTAGGACAGGGTATAAAGAAAACACAATGGCTTTTTACAAAACGCTGTCCTGATTTGCTACTCACCTAACATCAGAAAATGATTTTCAGTTTCAAATACATATTTAATACTCTATTTAAAAATTCTCCCTGCTCTGCTAAGCCAGTGTCAAATCCCAGTGGAAGCAGGCTTTATACTGCTGCACTTATAAATGAGATAGTTTTTCATGAGAGTAGGTGCTGTCAGCAGGAACCTCAGAAACTGTGAGCTGAGCAGATCGCTTTATTTTCAGCTTAATAAAGCTCTTGCTGTAACTAATAAATTGTGTTTTGTGGAATTTCACAGGAGCGAAGTGATCCCAGTAATCTTTTTTAGCAAGCTGTTCTTTGGCTTTAGCGAAGTAGGACAAGGATTTGGCAGGGGTAGCTACAGAGCTGCTGGCGGGCGCTAGGTCAGAGCTGGAGCTGAGAAGCCCCAGAATGTTGCAGCAGTGCCTGAGGCAAGGCAAAGGGTTTGATTAAAAGGAATTTTCAAACACAGGTTTTTGTCCTGCAGATTTCTAGGTATGGGAAGGGCGGTAGGAGGGTTGTGAGCCTTATAATAGAAGGCACGGCTGTGGTATTCAGGTACCTTCTCGTGTGCTTTTCAGTCTCCATGAAGGTAAAGTCCTCCTTTGGCTGCATCAGCACCAATCATGGGTAATACATAATGACAGCAAATTTAACATGTGCGCAATCTGTAATCAGGATGACACAGTGAGACTTGAATCCTGTTTGCCACAGGTGCCGCAAAACTGTATTTAAAATGACAGCTGGAAATGGCAGAGTTTCCAAAATGTGTTTTTCACTTTTTCTGCTTTGGTTCCTCAGTACCTCCAGAAAGGTGCCCTGCCCATTTTGGCTTTGTTTCCCAGCTTGTAGCACCTGAAAGTGTGATCATGGTGAGGGCTGCCTTACTATTTTACTCACATAAGCAATGGCTGAGGCTGTGGTAACCTTTTTTTCACTGTTCAAACCCAACTAGTCTCCTTTTGCAGACACACACTATTTAGGCAATTATCCGCAGCCAGTCATCCAGCTTTCCCCGGTTGCTGGTATGTTTTGAACAAACACAGATGAGGGGAAGTATGAGACACCACGTTAAAATACTTCCTGCCCAGTCCCTCAAAGTTAGGTCTTTGCACAAATGCTTGACATACAGATCATAGTCAACCTTTGATCATCTGTCATTTTGTTGTAAGAAAGCATGCCATCATTTGCCACCGTTTAAAATAGACCCAAAGGAAGTCAGGGCTTAATCTTAACCTCAAACACATTGAGCCCTGTATTTCCTATCCAGCCATACACCGTGCTATCTGGTTTCCTACACCTCAGGCCTGCTAAGTTTAGTTCCTCCCAGCCAGCTGCTAAGAAGCAAGGGAAATCATGTTCACTGTGGATAAAGTATTCCCTGTCCACAGCTCTCTCAGCCTTTACATGTTGAGTGGTAGACAGCAATGCAGTTTTGGAGTTTCTCATTAAAACAAATAAACAAATAAAGAAATATATTTTGAATTCTTTTCCCTCTTACTCTTCATTTGCCCCGTGAGCTCGTACATTTAAATCTTTGATGCCATGCTTTCTTGGACTTCTCTAGAAAGAACATTATTACTTGCATGCTTAGGCATAATCATTTAGCAGTTTTGATTATCATGTGGTTAGACCATTCAACATTGGAGTGCTATGCATTAATTAAAATATCAAATCCACTGCAGTCAGGTCTTTCATCTTAGCAAGTAAATGAATGAGTAGGAGCATAAAATGTACTATACAGGGGTTGAGACTGCCTCACCAGAAGTCTTTATCATAGAAAGTAGCTGCATGAAAGAGCTGTGATTAAACTGACCTATTTTCTCTTTATATTGGTATGATTCCCTGTCCATTTACTTCAGGCAGAAAGATTTTTATCACGGAGAAACTGGCTGACATTTTTGGAGGTAATCTTGGGCCCTGCTATGAAAGCCACACACATCTTTCTATAGTGTGTCTTCTGGGGACCTTAAACATTTAACTTCTTTGCTTTCACCCCTAATTTTTAGTAGAATTATGGTAGTTTTGACATAACCGTACTCATGGGGTTATTGGGCCATGTCTGGCAGCCACATGTCACAACATGCTGGCTCAGCATCCTTGTGCTGATGCTTCCAGTTTGAGAAGGATTTGCAAGTCTGTACCCTTGCCATACAGTGATCTATTTTCCCAGTTGTAGCATGGCACTTCCTAGCTGAATTTTGGTTTTGGATGATTTACATAGGAAAAGTCTTTGCAACATTAATGCCTTTGTGAAACCTATAGGACTGCAAAATTCCTTCTTTGTTCCATCTGATTTTAGTAAGTATTGGTTAAATTCCTTCTTCCCATTGTGTTCACACAGCTTCAGCATTTCAAATCATGGAAGAGAAAAATCCTTCTGATAGCAGGGATTTATAACACCGTTACAAAAGGCAGGAGAGCCTGGCATCTAGTTACAAGAGGCAGAAAGGACTGGAGACCTGATTTTGGTGTTTGCAGAGAGGGGCTGTTTGCCTTTTGTAGAGTTGCATACAGTTTTATCTGAGTTGTTCTGATGCTTAAATAACATTATATCCTTCCACCCCTGCTTGCTCTTTGATCTTTGAATTTGGTATCAGGATTCACCTCTTCTCTTAGCAGCAGAATGAATAAAATCACGCAGTTGAACCTAAAATACAAGAGACCTCTGAAGAATATTGATGTCTGATGAGAAAAGAAAGGTTAACTCTATTAAGCTTAAAGCAGGTCAGGGAATACTATTCTGCATTTTTATTTTAATAAATACATGCACATAGATGTTTTTCGTTTCTCTCCATCAGCCCCCCTGCAATTACCTATTTCTCTTCTCATTTTATCCGTTATAAAATGGATAAATCATAAACTCCAACATTCACATTTTAAATTAGAGGCAAATTGGTCCTGATGTCTGCATACATTTTTAAAATGGAGCAATTAAATGTGTGAAGGAAAAAGCAAAACACAGTTAGTTCAGAGCGTTGTCCTACAGATAAGGACAGAAAATGCTTAAGAAAAAGATGTCTAGAGCATGTAATTGAATTAATGTAATCCAGTCATGGACAGAAGAGCCTGACACTGTGTTAGTCTGCTCAGAGACGGCTGAAAATAGAAGATGAAAATACCTAGATGCTAATGGCTCCAGTAAACCATTGCAACACATCTTTGGCCAGTCAGGACTGGTTAACACAGCATTCAAAGCTTAAAGTCCTTCTGAGCCAAAGGAGACTTCTGTGATGAGGAAGCTCTTAATACGCTGAATAACCCTGGCAAGCAGTCACCAAACTTACTGTCGGACAAAAAGAGGATGGGGATATATTTATCTGATTATTCTTGCACATGCTGGGATTCATAATCTGCCATTTCTCTTTTAGCTGGTGTGCATGTAGCTCATCTCACTGGTTTTAATGCAAGTCACAGTAACACTCAGCCTGGTTAAGGATGGCTAAGTAGCCCAGATTAAGGAGCTTTAATAAATGTTTGCTCCAGGCCCAGCTGTGTTGGTAGCAGCACCACAATAACGCTTCCCAATTACGATAGACTCAGAGAACCATGTGTTATGCATGTGTAATTCCAAAATCAGTGTGTTGTAGGTTTGCAATAGCACCTTTGTTTTTTATCAGTAATCTTCACGCTTTAGCTGTATCTCACTTAATAGATTCAGGAACAGACACCTTTTTTTCTCTGAAAAAAAAAAACCAAACCAGAAAAGCCCAAATCCATCCTTTTGCCTGTCATGTGTGGAGCAAATGGTGCTGACACCAGGAAATGTGCAGCACTTGACACGTGCGTTCTGTGTCAAGTGTGCGGATGCAGCGAGCAGGCATTGTGTGCAGTCAGTGCTTCAGAGTGCTGACAGCATCCTGACAGTTAGTCACAGTGGACTGAAAAGAGGATAAACGACTGTAAAAAGCATATAATTATGTTGTTATGTGCATAAATATGTGAATTAGCAAAGACTTCAAAAAATTACCTTCTATCACAGAATAATGTATTATTTACGCAACTTCTGCATTGTTAATAATTTTTAAACTACTTTATGTATACAGTACTTTTTAGGATGACAGTTTAGACTTTGAAGGTACCCATGGTGAGGCAGAGGAGCTGTGCAGGCTGACTGGAAAGTTATTGCTTTTTCAATTGCTATCTTCTTTGTAACAGGAGACCAGCATGGTGTTCTCTGCCCATGAACAGAGGAGCAATTAAGCAAATCGGAGCAGGAAGAGACCCCTGAACACAGCCGGGAGTTAAGTGACTCCCTGGAGAGGTGGGGAAAGGTGAGGGAGTAAAGGAGGGAAGGGGCTGATGATTCCTGACCATCTAAGGAGACAAAGCCTGGAGAGAGATGCTAGCAATAGTCACGTAACATTGCAAGCTTAGCCTTACCCAGCTCAAGTATGGATGCATAGACAGGATGTGCAGACCCTTTGTTGTCAGTACCAGGCTATGTCTGCACAAACACCATGTTGCTTGAGGTCTCCTGCACTAAAAGTACAGGTGGAGGCTGTCAGTTCCCAGCACAGTGTGACCTGCAGCCACCCATAAGGCAGAGCAGCCTGGCCTGGCTGGTGACCTGGCAGAGGAAAAGCACCTGGTCTGGTTCAAAGGGGAGGCAAGGACACAGCAAGCTGCTATAAACACGGCTCTGGCTGAGAGCACAGGTTTCCAGAACCAAGTCTGACAAAATCTCTGTGTACAAATCAGTACCTTCAGGAGCTTTAGGAGAATGCTGAGCGTTGGGTTTGCCTCTGCTCTTCCGCTCATGGCTCAGCTCTTACTCTTCTTCTCAGGTCCTTCAGCCATTCTCCGCGTTGCTCCACTATGAGGAGAAGAAAAATCTCATGTCAAGATGCTTTAACCATCATCACAACATTTACACTTTCCTCGGAAGCTTGCCCTGGTTGTCTGATGCAGCCACAGGCAGGCCAGAGCCAGCCACAGCCTCTGCCCTGCTGAGCTCTCTTCCAGTTTTGTCTCCTCCTGCAGCGTTTGTGTTTTGGTTGGTGTTTGCCCCTTGCCTAAGGGTGGGAGCAAGCTGTGCAGCACCCAGCTCACCACCAGGGATGGATTTGCTGCCAGGACTCTGGCACTTGAGGGGGTCCTAAAGAGTGATCCTCAGAGCTGAAATGAGCATGGTAAAAGGTTTGGGGACCTCCATAGGGAGTGATGCAAAACATTTATGTGTGTACAGCATTTAGTTATCCATTAGGAAAAAACCATGAATGAACTTTGATAGCAGGGCAATATTCCCTACATTGCACTGATGAGTTACAGTGCACATTGCATGACATCTGTGCAGAGCCTTAAGCAATGGATGACTAAGTATCATCTGATTTTCTGTTATTAAAAAGTAGATGAATGTGTGTGTTTCACTACGGAAGGAAATGATGAAATTGGAGTGACATACTTGGAAAGAGCTCCATTTCAAAACCCCTTTTTCCTTTTCAAGGCAAAGGAGTTGCTGTTAACAACTTCATGCAGGGTTGGAAAAAGCCAAAGCGATAAGAAAGCAGTCTTTTGCTTTTAAGTCTTCTGAAGCTATGATAGTGAGATAGCGATAGAAATTTTATTGTGTATGTTTCCAGTGTAACACTATGGAGCAGGCAGATTTCCTGATGCCTTTAATAAGAATTTGGTAGCTCTTTGAACTCAGACGTGCGCCCGGTTGTGCTCTGAATTTAGAAATCGAGCGTTGCTCCTAGCAGTGACTTTTTAAAAGATTTATTTTCTTAATGTAAATCATCTTCTACGTTGACCTTGGGTGAGGCAAATCGATACAGGACTGCTGAAAGCAGTGCTTGTTCTCAGCAGGAATACCAATGCCAGAGTTGGGCAGCACCTGCCAACCACAGCCCCATGGCAGCCCTGCCTTGCCCCATGGAGCCACCAGCCCCCAGCACCCTCCCATGCAAGTAAGTAACGTGGAGTGTGAAGTGAACCCAGTGAGGTTCTTCAGTTATAACAAAGCAGCAGGCTTTTGGGGAGGTGCTGCTGATCTTCAGATTGCCAGGGTGTTTTGTGAGACATGCTCAATTGGGACCCTCTGAGAGGGTATAGTGGTCTTTGGTTTGTCTGCAGCATCATTAGGATCCAGAGGATTGCAGGCTGAGAAACCTGGCTTGAGAGTGCATCGAGCATGGTGCACAGACGTCATTCACTAAAGGTTATTTCTCTCTATTATTTTAAAGACGTGCATGGAGAAGGGAAGATGTTACTACTTTAATGCCATTGTGATCACATATGCTTATGGCAGACTTGACTTCTTTATGCTTTTAAATATCCCTGTGAAAAGCACAGGAAATAACAGTTGCAAAATAAACTCAAGAAACTTGATAGCCTGTGCATCACTGTAACTTCCATTATTTCCTGGGTTTGACTAGCTCAGAAATACTGCAGGAAGTGCTTTTTCTTGTGGTATTTTTGCTTCCTCCCCCAGCAGAGTGGAAGCGTTACACAACAACATGTGAAAATGAGAGAGACCCATGCTGCTGTTGGGCCGGGTCATGGGAGAGCTGAATTTCTCTTTTCTGTGGCTGTTCCCAGCTCTGCAGCAGAGAGCTGAGGGTTGATATGGCAATGCTCTCCCAATCTCTGCAGCTGGGAACGTCTGGTCCCCTTTAGAGACGGCTGCAGGGGAGCAGGAGAGTGGGCTGAGGACAAGCACAAGGCTGGCAGGAGGGCACTAGCATCACTTCTCTCTCCTTGCTACTTGATGCCTGCAGAGAAGCTGACTGGCCTGAGGTTTCTGTCACTTTGCAGCTTTAGGCCAATTTTTACTGTATCTGAATGAGTCTGCCCAGCACCCACATACATCTTAATAAACACGCAGGAGGGTCAGCCAGTTCCTCATGTGCACTATATCATTTAGAGGTATTTTGAGATCCCCTTTAGCAATGTGAAGTGCCTGTGACCTTCCTGCATCTAGACTGCACACTGACCAGTCAACATTCAGTCTGGTGAGCCAGACCATATGCATTAAATCCTGCATTAAAGCTCTGTTGATAGCATTATGCTTATTAAATAATACAAACATTTTTCCTGTTTGCCAAACAGTGGGGATCCCTAGTGTACACTGGGGAGGCCTGAACTATAAAAGCCTCTATTCTTGTTTAATTAGGCCACATCTAATTAAAATTATTGCCTGCCATTACTAGCATTTATAAAGTATTTTCCAACTCAGCATGACTCATGGGGCTGTATGGAGACAGATTGCACTGCAATCTATTTGGGATGTGTTTGCCTGTGCTGTGCAATTGTCCTTTATCATCATAAGCAGGCAGTGTTTGTCTGAATTATTATTTAGCATGGACTGCCAGCCACCAGGCCTCTATGGCTGCTTTTATAAATCAACTGATTAGCCTATTTTGCATATATATGAAATCTGGGTTTGAGATCCAGTTTGGGGCTCTGAACAGACAAATTAATTTCAAGGTAGCAGAAAGATTGTCCCTACAAGTGGCTGATGGGGAATTTAAGAGCTTGGGGCTAGTTTGGTAGTCAACTATTGCAACCAGTGTTGTAGTCTTTTTATGAATCTGGGTGGTAACATGTGCTTCAAGCAGCCCACTCAAAGTTAAGCCCATAAGGAGTGACTGCTTTGGAGGGAAACAAAAACCCTGGCCATTAAATAGCATAGGATGCTATAGGCAACCACATTAAAGCCAAGGTTAGCAACTGAAACCCACTGGAGAGGAGCCAGGCATTCCCTTTGAGATGAGATCGACCCAAAGCCAGCTTGGACTGATGGGAAGAGGTGATGAGCTGTGGTGGGCCGAGGTTTTGCCTACATTTGCCTGAAGAACAAAAGTGTGCCTGAGGAGAGGGATGGGTGCTATACAGCGTGCTTCAGGATGGGGAAGAGGTGAGGAAAAGGAACTGGGACCTGAAGGGAAGAGGCTTAGGAGGGGAACCAGCCCATCTGGTTTGTGCAGGGCAGGACAGTTTGGAGGGGGTGGCTCCCTGCCAGTTCAGCAGGTGGGTGAGGGATGGGGCTGTGCTGGAGCAGGCAGGATGCTCAGGGCTGGGGTGAGTGTATGGAGCTGCCTGTGGAGATGAGAGTGGTTGCTGCAAGTCAAGCGGTAGGATCTGGAGAGATCGTGCTGGTTTTGTGGGATCTTAGCTTGAAATATGTGAATGCCTGGAAACTCTGTATTGCCAGGCTGAAAACTGAGTTCCCAGGCATGCAGGACTGAGGATTTGTAGGCTATAGGGTTTAGAGCAGCAGTTTGAAGGGTATATTGGGAGGTATAGCCACACTGGAAGGATGGTGTGGAGTAGAGCAGGGTAAGAACCTGTGAGAGTCTGTACTCCTGATGGAAGGCAGGCATAAACCTGGTGTTTCTGCTGGGGGATATGCGGGGATGTTCCCCTTCCCTCCCAGACCCCTTCTTCATTCACCTTTAGCTTTTGGCTCTGTTGGTGGTGCTACAGAACATTGGGTATGAAAGGTGGTAAAGGTGTGAGAGTTGAGAAGTGAGTGAGGAAACAACAGGATGCTGATAATGGCAGTAGCAGTCAATGATAGAGCAACTGAAAGTAAAAGGCTCAGCTCTTCAAACTGCAGCTTGCATGGGTGAGCTGAAGCTTTTGCTGTGTCCATGCAAGGTATACAATCATACGTCAACTCTTGCTCTCTTTCACAGCTAGTATTTTTGGTAAGTTTTTCTTCCAAGGATTATTACAATGTGTGAAACATGGATATAATGCTATTATTGTCTTTTAGGTCAGTACCTCACAAGTAAGACAATGCAAGACATGGAATTGAGTTAAAATTAAAATCTTACCATATAAATTTAAGTGTTTCGTAGGCTTGCCCATCTGAGATTATAGCAGCTTTATTCTGAATGCTGTACCTAATACAAAGTAAGATGTAATATCTGCCCTGGGACCTGATAGTCTAAAAGGCAATGCCTTTAAAAAAAAAAGGTAATATTTTCAGCTTTATTTTCTAGGTGAGAAAGTGGGACACAGAGAATCAAATTACTCCCATGTCATGCAGGCTAGGAATTAACATGTCACTTGAATTTCCAGTTTCATCTTAACCACAAAAACAAATTTTCTGTCTGAGTAGGGATGGTTCATTCTGGATTTTAAAATACTCCTTAACTGGAGTGCTAAAATAGTTTACAACTCTTGCTGTGTAATGGTTGCTCCCTAGATGCTCAGGCAATCAGCTTTATGGCTGCAGCCTTTTCCTCTGCTGCACATCAAAATATACATTTTCTTACCTTGTACAACACAGTCTTTGGTGCAAGCACTTTTCTTCATTGTAGCTTGAGGAACAGTTGCATGCATCATCCAAATGTGAGCTTTGCACTATTTCTGGTGGTAAAGCAGCTATAATAAAAATGCTCAGCTTTTCCTCCTTCAGACAACCACTGTGGTAATTAACGTGAATGCACTTGTCAGTTGCCATTCCATTGGCTTTTATGGGTCATTCTTGTGATCTTTTTATTTCTCTTTAATTACACAGGAGGGAAAGAAGAAGCTGAGGTTGTGCACGGGACAGGACTGACAGTTGCCAGCTGAAAGGATGCATCTTGGAGTCACCTTTTCCTGTCGTAGAACACAAAAGAAATTGATGATCTAACACCCAGGTTAGGTCCTGCTGCCATGACTGACGGGTCAGTTCTCTCTGAACCGCTGCTGGAGCTGAGGTTTTCCCTGGGATGCTGCCATGCTGAAGGTGCTGCTGAGCCATCTGGATTGCCATGCTCATGTCCTGCTGGAAGCCTGATCTGCCTTCAAATTTAGGAATGCACTAATTGCAGCTTGAGAGCTGAAAGCAGCATCTTGGGCAGATTTTGGTAGGGGCAGCTATTTTTACTAGCAGAAGGCGTTGGGTTAGATTGCCTGGATCCTAGTGCTTTTTCAGCAATTTGTTTCTCATTTCTTAATACACCAGTATTGTTCTGGATACCTGAACTCCTTGTGGGAAAAGCACTGGGAAGAGGGTGTTAAAATGAAATTATGGGGTAACAAGTTTGTACTTGTTTCTTCTGCTCTTTCCCCCACATGGCTCTAAAAGACAGGAAATTGAGGGAGACAGACTTTCAGGCTGGGCTGAAAAGGTCATTTGCCTTTTTGCATCTCACAAAACCAAGTTCCCTCACACCCGAAGCGGGACAGCACTGCTTGCCTGTGTGGTGTCTGGCTTTGTTTTCCTTCCTGAGCTGAACCCGAGTTCGGTGAGAGCTCACACACCAAAGCACAACAGAGAATGGTAAACCTGCCTGTTTGGTTTCATCTGGTTTCACCGGTTTGCAGCTGGGCTGAGAAGAGTTTTCAGTCTAAAAAAACCACCTTACAGCAGAGGAGTTACTTTTCAGCACCCCTGTACAGTGAATGGTTGCAGCTCTTCCAGAGAAAGAAACCCAGATCACCTAAACCCCAGCTCTGGTCCTCCCCGGCAGCACTAGAAAGATGAATCTGCCTTAGATGCCTGGGATGTAGCCAAAATAATCTGCATCTGAAAGGGAAGTACTGCCAGAGCAGTTAAATTTAGCCT
Organism: Loriculus beryllinus; assembly: GCA_039877255.1. Classification (NCBI taxonomy): domain Eukaryota; kingdom Metazoa; phylum Chordata; class Aves; order Psittaciformes; family Psittacidae; genus Loriculus; species Loriculus beryllinus. The sequence continues at coordinate 401 of JBCJKH010074198.1, read as the reverse complement.
TATTAATTATTCCTGGCAGCTCATGCAGTGTCAATTAAACAAGAATTTACATTCCCCAACGATTTTGGCATAATTTTCACTTTCGATCTCTTTTAAGTCCTAAATATGCAATCTGTCTATTAGAAGATGGTTGCTTCCCAAACAATTTAAATTAATGTTATTTCATGACTGAAAAGGGTTTCTGTACTGTAAGAAATCATTAGTATATGTGTTTTTAGCTTGTCTTTGTTATTACCTTTACACATCATTGTTTGCTTTTGTTTACCGATTATCAAACTCTAGAGACCATTTAACCCTAGCTGTCTATTTGTCAGAGTTAACACAGGGGAAAATGGGGATTGTGGGCTGTGGGTTTTCTTTGTTTTCCAAAGTGAGGAGTACAGTTAGACCACAGGCAGGTA